>JAODLI010022848.1:0-21593 GCA_027575585.1 Percopsis omiscomaycus | reverse complement strand
TCTCTCTCTCTCTCTCTCTCTCTCTCTCTCTCTCTCTCTCTCTCTCTCTCTCTCTCTCTCTCTTCCCCCCCCCTCCCCCCGCCTGGGGGTGCCTGTGTGTGTTGTGTAGTGAGGGAGGAGTCAGAAGGGAAGGGGTTAAAGGACCAAGGTCTCCCCACACACCCACACACACACTTACTGTCAGCAGTAAGTCAAGTTGGGAACATCTCCCCTCTCTCTCTCTCTCTCTCTCTCTCTCTCACACACACACACACTGTTTTTCCCTCCTGTCTGGTGGCGTGTGCGCTTGAGGATTAAGCAGCAGGACTGGCGTGGAGGGGCACCAGCAGGCTGGCCGGACTAAACAACCTTAAGGATAGGGCTTTATTTTCCATGGGTCTTCAGTCAAGTCTGGATTACTGCTGCTGTGTCTAAAGCTCTGGGCTGTGCTGATGGGGAGCTAAGCACTGGAAATGGGCTGTCAAGCTTGACCCGCGGGTTCTGGGACAGAATGTTTTGCTCCAGCTGGAGGTAAAATTGGACCAGATTGGACATGAAGCTATGAGTATGGGGTTCTGTTTTACACTCGGGCATTTGTGAATGTATCTGCTTTATCATTAGTAGCAGGGCCATTGTTCAACACAGACTGTTGGTGAAAGACTGCTATGATGTTGCACATTATGACGCACCTGTCTGTGTGCAGTGTGACAACTTGTGCGTCAGAGCGCTTGCATAGAACTTTGTTTGTGTGACAGTGACAGATCAATGCTTCTTTAACTGCCTCACGACCCCTGGAAACCTAGCTAGACTGCGTGGCAACCCGGCAATAAAATCATGTGTCTTGTCAACTGGCCTGATGCTAAAGTTATTATTATTATTTTTTGGGCTACATAATGCTGGTCAAGAATTAGGGATGAGGGATGGACATGTTGGAGAACTGGTGACTTTGTGGCTCCTCTTTCACATCACACAATGGAGTGTTATTCCTGTCATGTTTATAATGAGAGCTACCCCGGCCTATTTTAGCCTTTCCCTTGGTAATGGTCACATGTGTGATGCCCGAGAGCCCTATGTTAATATTATCTGTTTGACAGGAAGGCACCTGTCATCTTGGACAGGTTTTGTCCAAGATTTCATATTATATAGGCTAATAAGGTACATAATTGTGTATGTTTATGTTTACCCAGCAATCTATAACATAAGATTCCCATTTTGATGATGTTGTAATGTAATACGATACATTTTCTTTTGATCGATTATTCAATTAATGGTTTCACCACTAAACAGCACTCCGTGTTTCTGTGTTGGTTTGTCATTTGCCTTCATGTCTGTCGCTTAATGAATACTTTTTGGTTAGACAGCAGTGCACACAAAATGCAGCAAAACCACGAGACAGATTCAAACTAGCAGTGCCATAAGAATATAGACTGCAAGATGCTTATCAGACAGATTGTGCCACTGCTTGTAACTGGTTCTCTTCCTGTTTTTTTGCCTGTGAAGATCTGTCTTTGACATGTGGTTTTCCTTTTTACCTTTTCATTCGTTAGCAGATATTGCGTGTTTGTGTACACATTAACTGTTGTTCTATCAGGGTACACACTTTGCTAGTTTACAATTTAGGGTGTGGCTGTGTAATGGGGAAGGCAGATGTTGCTATGGTGATATTGTTCACTATTTGACTCTTGGTGTGTAACAGAATAAAGCACTAAAGGCTTTATTAGGCTGACAATGAACTTAAATTATCCTCACATGACTTTTTATAGTAGCTTGCTGTTATAATATGTTATTTTTAGTGGGAAAATTAATGATTATTTCTAAAAAATAACTATATATCTATAACTACTGTGTGTATGTGTCTAAACTGTCAGAAATAAAGGGGTTTCATTTTACTACTTAGGATAGGAGACCGGCGGGGTGGATGTACAGTTTGATGGATTAGGGGGGGTTGTGTTGCCATAGTGACCTGCTGCATTGGGATTATCAGGTCTCTGTTTCGTATGTGTTACACTTATACAAACTGTCTGTTGACTGTGTTTATGTAATCTTCTACCCTTTAGTGCCTGATGACCTCAGCCCAGACGAGAGACAGGAGTTGGAGAGCATCCGCCGCAGAAAACAAGAGCTACTACAGGACATTCAAGTAACACGCGTGCACACACACACACACACATCCACAACCATCTGAAAAAGGAGGGGAAAGATTATTTCTCTTGGGCAGCTGCAGATGTCTTGACCTTGTAATCAGGGCTAGAACTGAAGTTTTGAACTTCCAGGCCAGGGCTTCCTTCTATGCATGCGCAGGCAAATTGAATTCAGCTGATATTTGCAATGGAACGTGTTAGTCTAAAGGCCACGGTGCACTTCACACGAATGTAGCCTGTGACCATGTGTCCACTCTGCCGCTGCAAGCAAAATGTCAGTATACTCACTGCGATGCTGAGGCAACAGAACGGTCCAAACAACGAGGAGGAGTGCTAGGGTGTATTGGGAGGGCGTACAACATTTTTGGGGTGCGGGTTCACACCAAAGCCATGCATTGTGGCGCCAGTCGGACACCAAATCTTGTCTGAAGTATACTGTGGCCTTAACCGTGGCGATGCTACAACATTAGCCCCCCTCCCCAACCCTGCACCATTAACTGCTTAACCAATTGGGTAAAACTAACTGTACTTTAGCTACATTCCTATGGATTACAAACTCCTGACATTTAGCCAGCCAGAGCGGTCCAGTCCACTCTGTGATTACTGCTCGCACGGAATGCCTTCTTAAACCAAGCCACTGGGACAGAGATGGAGGAGAGACCCACAAAATACTGCCCGCATGCAATAGGCGTGTAAGGGTTTACTGTTGCCATGTAATTGGATTCATATTGGTAGCTGCAGCTGAAAATAATATGTCAGTGTTATTGAGTCTAAATATCTCACACAATGATTTGTGTTTTTCCAAAACAGTTTTTCATACAGTTTATGTGGACTGTTTTCAATGCATACTGTGCAATGACGATTACAATACTACAGCATATCCATTCTACTACCTCTTTGTGTCCTTCAGTTCTGAATCTAGACAGTATTGAGTGAGTGCGTGCGTGTGGGTGCGCGTGCGCGCACGTGTAGAAATATGATTGGAGGGAATATCAGTGTACATGGGGGTTTCTAGTCATTTGACCACTAGAGCATTACTGTGTATTTGTGACAGATGATCTGCTTTGTGTATGTGTGTGTGGGTTTCTTGTAGTATCCCCCCACCCACCCACACACTATACTATCCTACTACACAGATTAGGTTTATTGTTGAGGTAGATTTTCTCTGTTCCTAACCCTGGCCTGTCCTGCCTTTGGGGGGCTGATGGGTAATGGGCCATGAAACATTCTAGTAATGACAGAACAGAGGACTTAAGCATACAGAGTGTGTTGGGAGGGGGATGTAGCCCTGAAAACCTACCCTGGGGGTTCCAGCCCATTGCGGTTTTTACCTTTATGGAACTTCTCCCCCCTCACCTAGCAGCATTTTTTCCCCCTGGTCTTTGTAAACAAAATGAGTCTCTCTTTCGCTCTCTCTCGCTTCCCCTCCCTCTCTCCCCCTCCCTCTCTCTCCCGATCAAGTACAAATATGTCCCTGGACCGTCCCCATATGTGTTCAGTATGCTGTGCTCAATATGTTCCTGGTGTGGTTCTCTCCGGTGTTTGACAGGAGGTTCTCTGTGCTACGCTAAGCCAATCAGTCTTTGATCCAGCGTGACCCGTAGCAGACAAACACACAGACTGGGGAGAGTGTCCGAAAAGTAAAGGATTGTAAATCTAGGTCAGGAGAAGGGAGAGGTGGGAGGGGGAAAGAGGGTGGTCCAGTCTGACCCACCCCACCCCCACGTAGCAGGTGCAAAAGTATTCCAAGCTGGATTTCCCGTGGTGCGTGGCCCGTTTCAAATAGCTCCTGTCGAGAGGGAGAATGACTTGGTCTGACGGATAGAGTGATTTATGTGTGTGTGCTGTTGTAGTGCTGGGTTTTACTGGGTCACCTTTTTATCTGTATGCGTTCAAGACTCAGAAGTATTGTATTTGAACTGCTCTCTCTCTCTCTCTCTCTCTCTCTCTCTCTCTCTCTCACTCACTCACTCACTCACTCACACACTCACACTCACACTCACACTCACACACACACACACACACTCCAACATAGCGTGCACACTTTATGATGGCTAGATTAAAGCATCTTGTGACGTCTAAGCACAAAGGGCAGACATCACAAGAAGGAAAACAGAGTGAAGTTTTGTGTCTGTGTTTGTGGGGGGGATATTCTTTTGGTGCCTTTTTTTTTAGCAGATCAAAAGGTTCATTACACATTAATTCTCAAACATCCTTTTTCTCAATCCGTGCCTTCCATCTTTCCTATAACGCTTGTTGGCGGCCTGCTTCTCAAGAGGCTGAAGGATGAAATAGCAGACGTCACCAATGAGATTGAAAACCTGGGCCTGACTGAAGAGAGGTGAGGTATATCTTGGGAGTTTTTGTGTTTGCGGGAGTGGGAGATGAGGAAATCCTTTTGAAACTAATAAGAAGTAGGGGTCTTGTCCAGAAGTCCCCCTGGAGACCTAGTCTATAAGTTGTTTAAAACAAATTGTTTTGTCTTTTATTGAGTCTGTTTTGTGCCTTTTTAATAAAACCAATGCTTATTCGTTGTATAGGAAAAGCATGCAGAGGAATAAACAAGTGGCCATGGGCCGCAAGAAGTTCAATATGGACCCCAAGAAGGTGAGCATCTTTGATGTAGAAATCAATACCAACAAAGTCCTGTCTCCTTTTTTTAACTGGAATAGATGTGATAGATACAAAATTATTTGTAGTCTTTGTGGTCTGTAGATTGCAGACCGGCGATTGTGATTGACTGTGTCTCTCATTTCTCAGGGGATTAAGTTTTTGATTGACAGCTCCCTGCTAAAGAACACCAGTGATGACATTGCCCAGTTCCTGTACAAGGGAGAGGGCCTTAATAAAACAGCCATAGGAGACTACCTGGGAGAAAGGTGAGTTTATTTAATTGGCTTATTGACTGTATTATAAACTAAATCTATACTGTCAATATGGCAATAGCAATAAGGATACTACACTAAACCAGCCCCCACCCAGTGAATGACCTTAATCCTAATGGCCAGAATGTATGTGTGTATGTATGCCTTTTATTTGCATTTGTGAAGGGCGAAGAGGTTTATATCTATATATCTATAATCTATCTATAATCTATAATATATCTGAGCTGATGTTGTTTCAACCCTCTTAAAAGATCTCCCATCAATCCGTTTTTTATTCAACGTATCCCACCAGCCCTGTGGTGGCCAGGTCAATATGCTACTAGGCAGTGCTCCCTACAAAACCTTGGCACGTGTTTAATTCTTATCTTTGTGTGCGTGACCGGACGTGGGGGCGCAGAGATGACTTCAACATCGAGGTTCTTCACGCCTTCGTGGAGTTACATGAGTTCACTGACCTGAACCTGGTCCAGGCCCTCAGACAGTTCCTCTGGAGCTTCAGGCTGCCTGGCGAAGCCCAGAAGATCGACCGCATGATGGAGGCCTTCGCCCAGCGGTACTGCCACTGTAACCCCGGGGTATTTCAGAGCACAGGTGTGTATGTTTGAGAGGGAGAGATGAGGAGTGAGATCTAGTATCTAAATCTATTAAAGGTACACTCCTCAATTTCTGTCTCGTATTTCTTTTGTGTGGTTGAAACCAGCGTGACAAAAACATTGTCGCTTTGGTTTGAACTCTGGCTGGGACTCCAGCCACGCACAGTTGTGTTGCAAAACATAAACAGTGAGCTTTGGCGTACACTTGGTGTTCTGGGAGGAGTGTCCCTTTTTAAACACAAATTAAAACCACCCCGTTCTGCTGTCATTACAGACACCTGTTATGTACTGTCGTTCGCTGTCATCATGCTGAATACCAGTCTACACAACCCCAATGTGAAGGACAAGCCTTCAGTTCAGAGGTTTACTGCCATGAACAGAGGGATCAATGATGGAGGAGACCTGCCAGAGGAGCTGCTCAGGGTAGGTAGAAGATTTGTGAAACACACTTAATTCCAACCTCATTGAGGCATTTGATATGTAAATACAATATCTTTACAATATCTTTATACAACAGATGTTGATACTGCAGGAAAGTTTCCTGGCATTGTTACTGGCAGGCATAATTCATAGAATTATCTCATTTTAATCTAGATTTAGGCTCAATTAGTTCTAATACTGGCTACTCTATACCAAAGTAAGAACTACTCTTATGGAGCACAGAGCAAAGTTTTGGTGAGCAGGCATATGGAGAACGGAGATGCGGGGTGTCGGATCCATGGCAAAGAGACGGCAATTCACTGCTCACTCATGCTGATTAACGGGGCTTAGCGGGCCGACATGCCACTCCACCAGAAACATCTCTAAATGCACAGTAGGGGGCCGATTCTAGAGATGATTTTAGTTCTTATAGTAAGTTAGTCAAAATTGTCTTAATATCAGCGTAGGAAAAAACAATAATCGATCATCCCTTCAATCGTCAATATACGATCCAATCGGCACAAGCCTAGCCGACTCCCCATAACCCAGACTAGACGATGCACAAATCCCCTCTCCCACTAACCCTGTCTTCTTTATAGAACCTTTATGAGAGCATCAAGAATGAACCCTTCAAGATCCCAGAGGACGATGGGAATGACCTTACACACACCTTCTTCAACCCCGACAGAGAGGGCTGGCTCCTCAAGCTAGGTATGTGCTTTAAATATATTTGTTTTAAACATAGTTACTCCACATAACAACCGTTTTTATCCTCGTCGATCAGAATCAAATACAATGCTATGGTATTGTGGAGATGCATCAAAAATCTAATTTTGAGCTTGTATGCATCCACATATTGATACCAACTTTATATGTTAATAGCTGTGATAACTCTTGACTTCCTGTTTTGACGTTTTTCTTGTTTGTTTTTCATGGGGTTTGACTCCAGGAGGTATGTACACTCTAAAAGCTCCTCAGCTTTAATGTGCTGCTTTGCTTCTGAGCTTAATCCTGCTCCATCTCACTCCCAATGGCTGTTTGTTAGCCAAATTGCACCTGACAATTTTATTAGCAGAAAATGAAATTGCCAGTTAAAGTATGATACTACCCTGCGCTGTTTGTTGTAAAGCTTCTTGCCCTTGGTGTGAAAAGAACATTTCATAACATTTATTAATGGCTTGTCATTGTTGGACTCCATAGACTCTTCATAGACCCAGCCATTCTAAACCTCAACTGCCAAGCTTCACATATTCACAGTAAACAAGCTTTCTTATGCCTGATGCGTACTGTGCTTGCCATAGTGTTAATACTATAGAATTAGTCAGGCAGCAATTTACTCGGCTCTTAACAGCTTACGTCTGATATTTACCTCGAAAGTCCTTGCTAACGTGTCATCTCTCCACAGGTGGACGAGTTAAGACCTGGAAGAGGCGCTGGTTTATTCTCACTGATAACTGCCTTTACTACTTTGAATTCACCACAGTGAGTATTGGCTACTTCTGACTGCATGGCAGTGTTAAAGCAGTGCCATATCTTTTAAAATAGAGGCTGTAAGCAAAAGTATAGTCACACTCACACCACAAACGCTATCTTGCTTTCTCCTTTTTTCGTTCACATCTTGCAGGATAAGGAACCTCGAGGCATAATTCCTCTAGAAAACCTGAGTATCAGGGAAGTGGAAGAGTCAAAGAAACCAGTAAGCTCTATTTTCTCTCATGTTATCTCATGTTATTGTTCTCTTTTGGTTTACTTAGTTACTTTATTGGAAGCCATTAAAGGTTACCTTATCTGTCGTGTTATCTGAAGGGCCCTGAGATGGCTGAACTAATGAAATCTGTATTTAGCCGAGGAAAAAAAAAAAATGTAACCAATTTAGGGGATTTATGAAAAATAAAAGCAACACCAACTTAAATGTTGAAAAGGTTCAGCTCAATGGGAGAGAACTCTGTGTCCAAAATGAAACTGGGATGATATAGGGCCTTAAAGACCATTATTAGAAGCCATTAAGCCCATGACCCACTCACTCGCCCCCAGAACTGTTTTGAGCTCTTCATCCCAGACCACAAGGATCAGGTGATTAAGGCCTGCAAGACGGAGGCAGATGGCCGGGTTGTCGAAGGCAACCACACTTTCTACAGGATCTCCGCCCCAACCGCAGAAGAAAAGGATGAATGGATTAATAGCATCAAGTGAGTCACACTTTTTAAGTCAGTGGTTCTCAAATCATTGGTTGGTTAAAGTATTTATATTTTTTATTTTGTATGTTGTAATATGTTAACTGCCCAGAATTCAAATAACTTTTTGGAGGCCATGGACAAATGGTTCTCAAACTTCTGTATTAAGAAATCATACAGGATCACTCCCTTAGTAGTGGCTTGGGTGTGTTATGCCTAAATACTGTACACCCAAATTCAGATTACTCCTGACCAATAAAATGACCATGGGTAGGCCTCTCTGGACCTTGTCCTTGTGTGTTTGGGCTTTATTCACCTTCCTGATTACAACCAAGCCTCCTCTATCTCTCTATCTCTTCTACCTTTAGAGCTGCCATAAGCAAAGATCCCTTCTATGAAATGCTGGCTGCACGGAAAAAGAAGGTCTCCTCGCTTAAGGGCTTGTAGTGGAACTTCAGGTGTTGGAGGAGCAAACACATGCCGAGCTGAGAGGCAAACAACCTGCACTTTGTGGACCGTATAACTGAACTTGAGTCTTGTGGCTGCATTGATAGGCCCACTACCTTATTTGGAATAACGCGAGGCGTCGAGGAAAAGAGGATTGGGCTCTGTGAGAATCTCTGCTTTAGAATATTTCTTTTTGCTCCCTCTCTACAGACGTGTTTACATAAAACATGCACAACCATTTAATAAGTTCGAGCTAATGTAGAATCTTTTATATTTACACATCCATTGCAAATTTATGGAATCGCAAATTTGGTTATTAATGGTATTGTTTTTGAAAGACATCTTTCTAGGGTAACTTAGAAGGTTAACTTCAGCACCCCATGTTTTAACATGTTTTACTTTTCTAATCTGTTATAGTAATTACTGAATGGTCTATTACATGCAGGAAACGCTGGATATCCACACTTGGAGAGGGAGCAGGAAATACAAAATTTGGTTAGATACTAGCAAAAAATGTACTAAAACATGAAGCTTTTATGGAAACTATTTTTATTAATGAGTCATACAATGTTGGCTGTCAATATTTTAATGGACCTTTCTACACAAATAGAAGTTATTCAGTGTATTCTAATGTCAGGGTTCAAGTGGAGCCTCCGCATATATATAGTCTGATTTTATTTTGTTATTTTTCTCATATCGACTTCAGTGTTTATTTTCACGATTGTCAGATGGGCAGTTTTCTAAACTTGTTTTCCAACAACTATATTGGTCTGTCAAAGCACTGTTATACAAAATAAGGTAATGCATAGTTAATTTATTTATCCAAATATATTGTAATTTATTGTCTGCCTTTTGTTCTTTTTTCATTAAAGTGCAAATAAATATTTAAAAGTAGCCATGTGTTTTTCATTTGACCGTTTATGAAAGGGGTTAGCAGGCAAGTATTGTACAAAAAAATAGGAATATCTAGATATCCACTAGCAAATACCTTAGATAAATACTTAAATATTTAAATACTTAAACTTGTTTTGTTAATTTAACTAAATGTTGTGCTAGTGAATGCTTTCTTGGGCTTTGCAGCGTTAATATTTGATACTGCCGCCATCATGTGGCCATTCTGGTAACATGAGAGTTCGTACAGTAGCATATAACACCACACTTGAGGAAAAAAGCTCGAGAATAGTTTCGAATCGATCCAGCGTTAATGGCAATTTATCAAATGTATTTAATATTTAAATGACATGACGCCCTTTGCCCAAGACCCGACGATCGAAAAGGGTGGGTCATGAAAATAGCTTATGAAAGTGAAAGTAAAACTACTCCGTGTGGGTAGGCTACACGTCGCTAAGATTGTAAGTATGTTTTAAATGACTTCCTATTGTATTGTATTCTATTAAAATGCAATATTAAGATTGCATGATATCGGCCGTAGGCTATTGGCCTATGTGACCGCCTGAATCGGTAGGTCTACGCTATCGATGTAGAATGTTAATGTGTTTAGCAAGGCCCATGCACGATTAAAAGCATTGCACCAGAGTTATTTTTAAGCTAATTTACATCTGCTGTCCCTGTTTTTCTTCAACAGACAAGAACTACATTATTCTAGAATCAAGTTCACGCATTCAGCAGATCTGAAACATTCAGAAACATGACGGGATTGAAGGCGTGTCACATTCTCCTTTGTGACATGGCGCTGTGGTTGGCACTTTATGCTGGTCTGGTGTTGCTAAAGTGCACCGGTAGTGGGGGAATACCAGGCATGTGGGCTTTTGGAGCATTAAAGTGCGCCCTCCTCTATTATTTAATCTGGATACTGACTGATGGGAAGCCACCGAATGTACTCTATAGGCTTGTAGCCCTCATCTGCTTCCTGCTCCCTGCGTTTGAAAGTGGACAGATGCTTATTGTGGGGCCTCCTCCAGGACTTGACAGTGGACCGTTCACTGAACCCAGCATGGTGGTGTTGGCCCAGGTCTCCTCGTCAGTTGCGTGTGCAGTGTGGGAAATGTCCTTTTCCAGTAATGGAATGATGAAAGAAAACAAGGACATGCCTCATTCGGGCACGTTGTTAATGAGGGTTATGAAATACTTCAGGCCAGACATCCTGTACCTGGTTGCTGCATTCACTTTCCTCATCTTCGGTTGCATATGTGAGTCTAAATAATATAGTTTAATATTGTAATTGTCTAGTATGACACCACCATCAATTTTCCTGATTCCTTCAGTGCACTTAAAGGTACACGCTCCTCAGTTTGTGTGTGGAAGTACCCTTGCGGTTGAGTGCTGATTGGCTCACATTCCTCTCTACTCCTCCCCCTACAGAGCTCATAGGCTCATATCATCTCTACCCCAACCCCCTTCAGCCACATGCATGCAATTGAGGAGTTCACCTTTAATATAGTAACAATGTAGCCACTATAGACCAATCAACCTCTCACATTATTGATTGATTGTTTATATTGATTGTAGCATATTTTTCTTGTTGCACTAATCACTATCAATTACCCTTTATTGTATGTTGACAGGTGAGGCATATATCCCATATTATCAGGGCAGGGTTATAGACATGCTGAAGGATCTCAGTCTTCAAACTGGCTTTTTCAACGAAATTGGACATCTAGCACTTGCCTCAGTTGGAAGGTATTGGTCGTCATATCCCTAGTTATCAGATGATTTATTAAAATAGAGGTATTACTATAGTTTCAGCTATACAACAAAATATGTAATTAGTACTGTATTTGATAAACAGTACAATCACTATAGAGTGTGTGTGTGTGTGGGGGGGTGTGGGGGCAGAAATGTGACTAACTGTCTTTATCGATGGCAGCCTGGTGTGTGCTGGCTTCAGAGGAGGCTTGCTCATGTGGACCCTCTGTAGGCTGAACTTCAGAATGAAGCATGTGCTGTTCCACAGCCTGCTGCAGCAAGATATACCCTTTTTTGAGGAGAACAAACCAGGTGAGGCAGACACATATTGTTTAACACAAGGAAAGCCACTTTTGTGTTTGTGGAAAGAGCACTCATTCGATCACATCTCGTATTAAATATTTGAGAGCATACTAAGCATATTTGAGAGCATACTAACCATATCATTTTACACAATTCTACAAGAGTTATTAATCATGTCGCTGTCGGTCAGTAATTCCTTTCATTAACTGTCACTTTGTCCACAGGAAGCCTTTCCTCTCGCCTGCATTCGGATGTAGACAGGATGGGCCGCGCTGTAGCACTGAATGTTAACGTCTTGGTTCGCAGCTTTGTTAAAACGACCTTTATGTTAAAACTGATGCTAGGCCTTTCCTGGGACCTCACTTTGCTCACCTGCATTGAGGTGCCTCTCTCAGCCATTATTCAGTACGTGTACACCACCTACAGACAGGTAGGTGTACACGTCTGTTCATGAAAAATCAGCTGTGTTCAGTCTGGGGTCTTGGGACCCCCTTAGGGATAACAGAAAATGTATTTATAGTTTATAGTAGTATAGTATTTATTTTTTGCTCTACTGCTACTATCTATTTTACTTTTTTGTATTCCAGTGGTATTTACAGCTTATTTACAATTTAATATTATATATTTGTGGTGTTATTATCACCTTGTATTACGTATTACTTACTAGTGTTTATGATATCTACCTGCATAATATGCGTGTGCAAAATAACCTGCGCTGTGGATAAACATTGTTGTAGCCTACTGGGTGTGTGGATTAGTAACAATGGATTGATATACCTGTATATATATAAAAAAGTACAGGTTATTTTTTCACTGGTGCACATTTTTTGTTAACCGTTTCACTGTGTTCTTCATTTTAAAAAAGGACCTAATGAACCAGGTGCAAGACTTGGAGGCTCAGATCAAAGAGCTGGCTCATCAAATAATTAGCGGAATCCCAACTGTCCGCAGCTTCAACGCAGAGAAGGATGAAGCGAAGCGTTACAATGCTTTGATGGAGCAGATGTACAATGTCAAGCGAAGTAAAGGAATCTACAGTGCAGTCTTCCTCTTACTGCGGAGAGTAAGCTGACTGACTGTTGTAAATTGACTTATCAGAAAAGTAAAATAAACACTGTAAATAACCACATAAAAAATAATGGGAAATGCAATATTTATTTAGCAAATTGTATAGCCCCTATCTGCTCCATGTCACTTCTCCATGTTTGTTTGTGCTAAGTTTATATTTGTAGAATTATAGGCATACAGTTAAATTGATAGCCTTAAAATATTGTTTATTTTGATATGTAATGTATATGTTTGAAGTATATAGTTATCAGAATGCATGATATATATTTTTTGGTATTGATTTTATTTGTTGCCAGCTCTTTGGATTGATTCCAAAGGAAGAAAGGAACACAATAAATATTTATAAAACCATAACTTAACTCTTGACCATCATTCGTCTGAGTTCTGAGTTTTTATTTTTAATCTTGTTAAATTGTCTATTTGTTTATATTTAATAAAATATTTGTTTTTGTCTGCAACCTTCCCGTTTAGATGGTGACTATGGGAATAAAGGTTTTGATGCTGTTACGGGGCCGTAGTTTGATCGAATCTGGGCAGCTAAGCATCGGTAACCTGTTGACCTTTTTCTTGTACCAGAAACCCATGGCGGCCAATATAAGGGTGAGTTCCGTTGTCTGCAGTAATTCATATTTTGCACCAGAATCTGGTAGCCTTGTGAGAAGATCCTGATGTAGTGAGCTCCGCATTCACTTTTGCTCTGCTAGTCAGTCTTGATATGCTTTATAGAAAGATGTTCTTGGTAGAAGAATCCTATAGTGCAGAAGGACCCCTTAAAATCAAGTTCACCAGAGATGAGCTTAGCATTTTTCAGGAAATAACTCATCCAGCACGTATGCACCTCCTCGAGTGACCACGGCATGGTTTTGCGGGTTGCCATTTAATAAAAGGTGAATAAAAAAATTAACGCTATATTAACTTGCAGTATGTCCCGTGTCGCGCAGTGATGGTTCTCTCTAACCAATCAGTAGTCTGCGTTGTTTTCGTGTCAACTTTGATATCGCCTCAGCTGAAAAAAAAGCACCAGGTACTATCAACAACTTTTGCCCGATGGCAATCCAAAAAAGATGAGTCGAGTTGAGTCGAGTTGAGTCGAGCGGTTACCATGCAGTGGAAAAGCGCCATAATTCTTCTCTCCTCTAGGAAATTGAATCAAACATATCTCTTTTCAGATTGAAATATATTTATAGAGCATATGACTTCTACAGGAGTATGTTTATGTTATGTTTTACAGGAGATTTCATTTGGAATTGGGGAGATGGTAAGCACAAAGGGAGTCATAGCCAAGGTGTTTAATTATCTAGACAGAAAACCAAATTGTAAAAAGGCCGGGCCGTTGGCTCCTGAGAAGCTGGAGGGAAGAATTACTTTTCAAAACGTGACATTTGCCTACTCATCTGCCCCTGAGACACCTGTGCTGAAGGTGAGTTGTTGCCTTTACACATTGTGCCTATGGTAAGACACTTTTATCTTTATGTTCAAATCATTAATATAAGATAGCACTTAAGCTCAAATTGTATGACCTTTTTAAACAAAACTGGACATGTGTAAATATATTTCACATGTAATGAAATTATCATATTTGTTTGTGCCAGTCATTTTCTATGGATCTGAGTCCCGGGAAGATGACAGCTTTTGTGGGGCCATCTGGTGGTGGAAAGACTTCTTTAGTCAGCCTCCTGAAGAGGTTGTATGAACCTCAAGCGGGACAGATCCTTCTAGATGGACAGCAACTGCACTGTTATGACCACAAGTACCTGCATCAAAAGGTGACTTCTCAAAATTTTAAAACATCTTAAACAATGGCACACCATATTAAAACATAGGCTCAGTTTTTGTATAGATTGCTGTAAAATTTAGACTATAAAGACTCTTCTGCTAACTTGATTGATGAGTGTTAAAATATGTGCTCAACACAAGTGTTCAATACATTATGCCTGAGCAACAAGGATAAATATTTTTCCGGCCACTTCGGACAGTGCTGTTGCTTATACTTGATCCGAACTAGTGCAGTTTAATATAGTAGTGTTTTAAGTAATAAAAGTATTGTAACTAGGTTGAAAAAATGACCCATATCATTCCAATTTCCAAAAAACCTTTTGGACCCAATGTTCTCCCTTCAAGTTGACCATTTCCTTTCAGTTGGTGATCAGTTGGTGTGTTTTTTTAACATGCCCTAACTTGATTGTCTGTCTGTCTGTCTGGGAGTGGGAGGATTGGTCAGAAATGATTATTGGTCTATTATTCGTTTACAATCCAGATATGATGTCACACCTGGGGCTAAATCTGACTGTCTTCTTTTTTTTAAGATAACACAACTCACACAACTGGAAAAATCTTTTTCCAAAAATGTATGATAGTGTTTCTACTCACATAATTTAGACAATTTTAATAATTTTTATTGCAGATAGCCTTGGTAGCCCAGGATCCTGTCCTTTTTTCTGGGTCAATCTATGACAACATCAAGTATGGCCTTAAAGACTGTACACTGGAGAAAGTAAAAGATGCTGCGCACAAGGCTAATGCTCATGGGTTCATCTCTAGCATGGAGAAGGAATATGACACAGGTAACATGGGCCACTTTATCATGTTTCATAGCTTTTAAAGAAATAATTGTGAATTAAAGAATTTTTCTTCAGGAATCAAAGTTGAGAAAATAATCAGACCACTGAGAGCATTGTTGACATGCTAAGCCATCTGTATAAGCAACTCATGCTGAACATCTGATACATGGGGCCCTGTAAGCATGTCCGCGCTATCAGGAAGTCATTGGAAGAAGGAATGAATGCGTGTATTGGTTGATTCACAAATGCAGATTCAACACTTCATGCAGAATTGCAGATTTACAAATGACATTTTATGAGAAATGCACACACAAAGTATAAAGTATTTTAACAAATTACAAACGATGTATTTACAAATAGATATCAAATTGTATAAATCATAGCAATTTATTTAAATGCCAACTTACAAGTCACTAGTAAAGGATTTGGTGTTTGTGTATAGCAAAACACATTTGTAAATGGTCAAATATTTGTGGATCATGGTACTTGAATTCATTAATCATTTTTCAGACATTTTCTCTCCATAGTCAGGTAGTATATTTTCAGGAAGTGAGCTGCTGGAGCAGAGCCTCAGCGCCAAAAATAACTGCTATCGGTTACTCATAACACATCACATGTTCCTGACTGAACAATTCTAAGGAGTCAATGGTCCATTTAGCTTTTAATATATCTCCAGTTTTAGTTTACAACAACACGGACCAAAAAATATCTAACTTTATTAAAAAACCCAACTTTAATACATTGTTTTCTATAAATAAAGTTTCTCAGTAAAGTTTAATAATACATGGAAAAAAGTACATTCAAGTAAATCCTGTTGTTCTCTGTTGCTGGTTTTCGAAGCCATTCAGCACAATTATGAGTGAGGGAATCATTTACATTCCAGTGGGGGCAGGAGAGGTTAGTGGTAGCCCAGCCGAAAAGTCCTGGGTTCAATTTGGAACATTGACTGTTTTACAAGTTGCTTTAAATGTGTCTAAATCTGAAATGTTTAAATATGTTTGGCCTAAATCTTAAACGTGTTTCTCTGCAGATGTTGGAGAATGTGGTGGGAAACTTGCTGCTGGACAGAAGCAATGCATAGCCATCGCCAGAGCTGTAGTTCGAGAGCCACAAGTCCTCATTTTGGATGAGGCAACCAGCAAGCTGGATGCTGACACACAACATGCTGTATGTACAACATATAAGTAGCATTGCATCGAGAAATTCTTAATTTAGTTTTCCTATTCTCTTAAAGTCTTCATAAGAAGTTTGTGGTAATGTTCCCAGAGTAAATACTACATTTCCCATGAACCTTGTGGCAAAGTGCTTACTAAAATCTCTGTTAACTGTCACCACTTCAATACTGAGGTCGTCTTGTGTTTTGTGTTTGCAGCTGGTACAGAAAGTTCTGTCACGTGGCCAAACAGTGCTGGTGGTGGCCCATCAGTTAAACACAGTGGAAAAGGCAGATCACATTGTCTACATAGAGAATGGAGCCATAGTGGAGCAGGGCAAACACCAGGAACTCATTCTCAAGAATGGAAGATATCGTCGCTTAAAAGAAAAACTTTTCACTTAGCTCCGAGTTGCTTGCTAGGTCTATTGTGTGTGTGTGTGTGTTTTAATGGAAATGCTTGACTATCCAAAATTTAATTGAAATATAAATAGTATTTTGAATTCCCATTTCTGATAGCCAAAGCAGAATTGTAGGAATCATTTGATTTCTCTCCTCTGGAATGTGTTCCATCTGACACCAACACACAGGACTGCAGGGTCTACGGCCATGAGAATGGGAAAAGTGACTGACTGGTATTTACATTGGGGCATTTAAAAATATATTCATGAATAGTATGTTATTTCTTGAAATTGCTGGGCACGTGCAGTGTTTGAACCTGCGACTGTTTGGTGGGTAGTGTAACATGTAGGCCTACTACAGTTTGGCATTCAAATTGTTTTCCATTAAAACTTGAAAACAGCATTAGCGTAAAATATTCTCTCATTAGGCCTACCAAATTCTGTAACCAACTTTAAACCTAGCCAAGTGTGTTAAAGTGTACTGTCATATTTGTTTTTAGCGAGGTCAAAGTAATTTAGTGTAGTGTGACCGCCAGGCTATCAGTTGATTACATGTCAGCGAGTAAGATACACATGCTAGCTTTTAAAGTATGTAGTCATTCTGTATTTTATGGCAGTAGTTACCTTTTTTTCTACTCGGGTATTATGTAGGGTTTGACAAATTGTGTCAAACCCTACATTGGCTTGCTGGGTCATATTGACTTTTTGTTTATTGAGAGAAAAATTGCTTAAACATTCAAACAAAAAGACTAGCATTGATTGAGCATTGGTTTCAGAGAGAAAACAAATTAAATCAAACAAATATTACATTTTCTGAAAAAATACAGCTTCCCATTCGTCTGCAGTTTGCCCAAACTTTGATCATGTAACGTGCTGGAGCTAATCTAGATTGCAAATTCATTTCATTTTCACCTCCGCGTAATACAGTTAACAGATCACGTGTCTCTGGCTAAACCATAGACTGTATAAATATAGGGCTAAACTCACTGTACACTTAACATGATCAAAGAAAAGACAAAACGTTGCCACTACTGGATACATTTTAACACGCTAACGTCTTCGCTGTGCCGTCTGTTCATTCCGTGACGCCCATGGTACAAGGTTCGCCAATAGCGTCAGATTGTCTATGGTTTTTATTGTTCAGTGGCGTCACTATCAAATAAGGCTTCTTTAGATATTTTTTCTGAACATTAAAAAGTTGAGCATTGAAGTGCATAAAACTGGATAACAGCATTACATTTTTTGGAAAGGAGAGACACAACGACGAAAACAATGTTGTCGAGAGTTGCAGTTTGCTCCCACTCTTTGCGGATGTATGATTTGTTTTCTAGAAGATTTAATGTTTTGTACAGACCGTGGAGTCGTCCAGGTTTATTTGTTCAACCAAGCTGGTAAGTTGCATACTGTGCGACTATTAGCAGTGGATTTAGGCAAACGTATCGCTCGCATAACAAGGGAATTGCTTAGTTACGTCCCCTCATTTAATTGTATAAATGACAATATTTGTGTTTGTCGTTAAAAAGGATTACACAGTACACAATATTTTGTCTGTAGAAGAGACACACTCCAGTGATAGTCAATTTGGCTATGATTCCGTAAACATGACCTCGCATTCTCACTGTACAGTATTCGTGTTCCCGTTGGTAAAAAAGCAACATGTTAAACGCTTCCTGTCAAGAATGTGTGTGGTTTATTTGTTTTTTTTAACTTATATGGGTTAATTCCTTTTCTTGGTTGCTTTATAGATATGTCTGGGTGGCGTCTTTATTTTCCAGTGCCAAAGTATAACCTAGACAGCACAGTGTAGTGTGCAACGATAGGTTATCAGTAACAGTAGGCATAGACATGTCTTGTCTTTCAACCCCTCTCCTGTCTGGTTTAATTAAGTGCCATCCATGTGGACAGTCCGCCCAGCATTCCATCTCTAAAAACCAGCTATGCCCATGGTACCTCGTCTACGTCTCTGCTCCACACGACAATAGCAGAAGCCCTGCTGCGCACGGTTGAGCGTTGGCCAGACAGGGAGGCCTTGGCTTTTCTACAGGATGGAGTTCGCAAAACATTTTCCCAGTTTCTGCAAGATGTGAGTTTAACATTCTGAGAACACTCGCTGTTTCAGCCTGTCTCCACCCACTACACATTTTTGAAAAACGAGCTTTGGGTCGGGTGGCGTGTGTCAGGTAGTTTATGTCCTTATGGGCAGCACACCTTTCATAATAATGTTTTCCAGTCCTTTTGACATTTAATAGTTTTGCTTGACTATCCAAAATTTAATTGAAATATAAATAGTATTTTGAAATCCCATTTCTGATAGCCAAAGCTGACTTGTAGGAATCATTTGATTTCTCTCCTCTGGAATGTGTTCCATCTGACACCAACACACAGGACTGCAGGGTCTACAGCCATGAGAATGGGAAAAGTGACTGACTGGTATTTACATTGGGGCATAATTCTGTCGAAAGGACTTACTGCTTACAAATGATAAATGTAGTCATTTAAATATATATTCATAAATAGTATGTTAATTCTTGACAAAATATGAAATTGCTGGGCACGTGCAGTGCTTGAACCTGTTTGGTGGGTAGTGTAACATGGAGGCCTACTACAGTTTGGCATTCAAATAGTTTTTCCATTAAAACTTGAAAAAAGCATTAGCATATAATTTTCTCTCATTACCAAATTCTGTAACCGACTTTAAACCTAGCTAAGTGTGTTCAAGTGTACTGTCATATTTGTTTTTAGTGAGGTCAAAGTAATTTTGGGTATAGTCAAAGTGTAGTGTGACCTATCAGTTGAATAGGGAGTAAGATACACATGCTAGCTTTTAAAGTATGTAGTCATGCTGTATGTTATGGCAGTAGTAATGTGTATGTAATTTTGGCCACAAGGTGTAGGAAAGCGAGTCCCTGTGCACACATAAACACCCTTTTTTCTACTCGGGTATTATCTGTGTATCCAAATACCCAACTCAAAATAGGAAGGTTTTAAAGTGCCCCTACACTTAAAAATGTATTTTCCCAACTCCTCTTCCCGGCTTGTCCTTAGTTATGAACTAGCTTTTGTATAGTATTTCACACTGCATTTTTCCATTGGAAGGGGGGATTTTGTCTATAACAATGTAACTGCAAGATGGCCCGTATATAAATGGTTCATGTAACCCCGTTGGGAAGTGGTCCTGTGCCGGGCTATTAAATCTCCCAAGTGCCCTGGGATTTTAATTCCATTCCCACTCCCTCACTCATTTCCTGTGAGTGAGAGAATGTTTTGTTTTGTTTGAAACTCAAGACTGTTGATACCTCTCCCACACCTAAGTGCTGAGTTATTCACATCTTCTCTACCCCTCCCCTTACAGCCATGTAGTGAACAGTAAGCGGAGTATATATAATACCAGGGTAGTAACAGTTTACATGTAATCAGTATTACGTAATCAGATTACAAAAAATAAGTAATTTTAAACAAACCAGATTACATTTGAATTTTTTTTACATTGTCAAGTATTACTTGATTACATTTTGATCACATCTATGGCAATTTTAAAATTATGAAAAAAAAAATTCATGATAACAAATGCTATTAACTGATGAAAAGCGCATCTGACATACTGGGTTTCTTGGACAAGTGCTCCACTATGGCAACATCTTTACCCCCAGAGGAACCGCTTGACAGATGAACATTTTGAACAAGTGCTCCTCTTGCGTTACAAGAGTAAAGTCCTCCTTTTGATTTAAAAAAACAGCAGCAACAAAAACTTACATAAAAGAAACAGCATCCCACATGTTGTAGAATACACACGTACACCTGTAATTTGTGTTGTGGTAAGGGAAATTTGGGTGAATGCTGAATGTGCAAACTTCTTTTTAATTGTCTTGAAAGATGTTTAAAGAGAGAAAAAAGAATATTTGCGGAAATCCTACTTTAGTGGCTGTGTCCAGTTTTTTAGTATAAGGTGCAATATAATGTTTGATTTTGAAATAATCCAAAAGTATTTTTTTTGTAATCCAAATGTTACTTATTACAAAATTCACCATGTCATTTGTATTCAGTAACTGACTTCAAAATAATTTGACCCAACCCTGTAAAATACAAACAAGGAAAGTACCTTTAAAAAAAACCTCTCCTAGAACCATTTATGAGAAACTAGGGCAGAGATCAAAATTATACAAATAGATAGTGTTTCATGACACATATGATGATATAATAATCAGGGTGTGTTGGAAAACACTGTTCATTATAATAGCATACAGTGAGTACAGTACATTTAATCTATATCTCTATCAGATATGGTATCCTATAATTAAAGTGTCAGATAATTAACGTCCTCTAAACTCCCTCTAAATGATTTCTGTGTTGAACAAATAATGATGAAACCTACAGTATCTTAATTATAGTTTGCTTGCATTAAACATTAGCATATATATTGCTTATCCCTTATATTGGATGTCCCACAATGTGATAAAAACTTGTGACATGTAATTCATAACTTTGTTGTGCAGTTTAGAAAGGTACACCATGTAAACACGTTGCATTGTAGTGTGTAAATACAGCAGAGATCATGTGTACTCAAAAGTGAAGCAATTGATTCGATTTTGGTCAGAAGCGATTGCTATGGTTGGGAAAGATCTGAAAAGACAGGTTCAGCCTTTTTACCCTTGGGGTTGAAACGGGGGTTACAAAAACGAATGTTTTGCTTTAAAACTCTGGCAGGACATGCCCCTCCCGATGTCTTGCACATCGAATGTACACCTTGAAGGGAAAGTTTGGGCTACTTCATGTCCCTTACTTTCAGCGTGTTGGTTGATCGAGTTACAGAGACTTCACAAAA
>JAODLI010022821.1:0-21596 GCA_027575585.1 Percopsis omiscomaycus | reverse complement strand
AGAGATAGAGTTGGGTGTCGTCGGCATAGCAGTGGTAGGAGAATCTGTGGGAAGAGATTACAGAGCCTAGAGATCTCATGTAAAGTGAGAATAGTAAGGGTCCTAGCACAGTTCCTATTTACTATACTTTCATCAACAATTATATGTAAACTGAAAGTTTCGACGAATGGTTGAATTATATTGTATAATATATTTTTGTTTTAATGACGAAAAATTGTGGTTGCTGATGTACAGAAATATTGATCTACATTCTCAAGTATAATAATTTGGACTATCTTCTAGCTAAATAAGGGTCTGAGCATGCCCCCCTGGTTTATTTTAAGCCCCCAAAATATGGTTATTTTAGGTTGAAAGTATACATGTTATAGTTTGTGTTAGACTATCTATCTAGATCTAATATGACTTACTTAAATTCTCCACTCATCCATCAAACACCAACAAAAAGGCACAAAAATTGCTTTACTATGTAGACAAAATACTTTTTGTACTTTTCTTTTGAGAGAGAGAGAGACAAGAGAAGACATGCAGATGATATTATACCTTTTATTTAAGTATAATATCATCTATAATATCATTTATTGGGTTATTTAAAATTAACCCTATAAATCAGACATGTGGAACATGTATCATACACAACAGGGTAAACCTAAATTAAACTAATGAGCTAAATAAAATAAAAACCTGAAAAAGGTATTTGGACTACTGCATACATCCACACTTCAAAACAGAGACAGTTGAAGGTGTACAGTGTCAGATATCTTAGACTCTCATTCTCTAACTTACTACAACAAATTCACATCTGCATGTATCCGTCCTTTCAGAGGAGCAAAATTCATGATAAAAAAACTGCTGTATAATATAATATAATAATATAATTTGTCACAATAAAATAAACAATAAAAATAGTTCATCACTTATTTTAGCTTTTATTTGTCACTATTTGGACATAAATGTAGATATCAAGCAAATTCACATATTCTGCATCATTTTGACAAAAAACATTCCAGTATTTGTCAAATATTGACGAATCACATTTTCATCAAGTGAAAGGAAAAAAAATACTGTATGATATATTCGTCACAATTTGGATGAAAATAGTTATTCTTCATTACTTACTCTAGCTTATATTCATCAATATTTAGACGTAAATGTAGATTTTAAACAAAATCACATATTCGTCAAAATAGCTAATTTCATTTTCGTAAGTGGGACAAGTGAGACTATTTTGCTGGTCATTTTATAACATTTGACAATGTCACACAAATAAGCAGTTTTTGTTAACATTAAATGCTCTTTTTAACATGAACAATCATATTCTATGCCCTAAAGACATACTAGGGCTGAGAGCACATATTAGAGTACGGTGTGTCTTGTTTGTCTTAGGGGGGACAGAGCATCCAGCTATGCCCAGGGGAAAGGTCCAAATAAGGGACATAAGCTGTTGCTGCGTCCCTGGGACAGCAAGAACCAGCTTTACGAGAGCCAGAGCTGGCATCGCCACAATGCCCACTCCTACTACAGCAGACCCGCTGGTCACAGCAGCTATGCCCCGGGACGAGGAGAAACCTACATCACCTGGAACAACGATGGCAGCAACTCTGCGGTGAGAATCAGAAGAATAATTACAATGAGACTTTTATACAAAGCATTTAATCATGAGCAGGTGATTGGTCTACATTCAACCAATCAGAACGGCAGTTGTTTGAGGGACAATTTTCCGAACACAGGCACTTATTTGCTGTTGACACCAACTGAACTACCCACCTGGATGCTGAAACGCAAAAGGTTCTGTAACCAGCTGACAAACATTCCAGTACAGTCCGTACTGTAACAACACTGGGGAGCGGAACCAGATGCAGACACAACACACACGCCAAGCTAAAATTCCAAGCATCAATGTCTGTCAGACAAAAACAAGCTGTGGTCAGATGATGTGCAAACAATAATCCAAATCCGAAAAACACAAATGCAATTTACAGACTGGCAACAAAACAACAAACATAAATGAACAGGCAGGTTATAAGCACAGCCAGGGCGGGAAGCAAATGATTCTCCCACTGTGACTGGGGGATGTCAGCAGAGGGGTGTAGCTAGAGAGGCAGAGCTTGCAAAATTGGCAGTTTTGCCAGGCAGTAGATGCACACATTTAACTGCCAAGAAATGTCTGTGTCTTAGTATGGGCGCCCTCATCACCACGACAACAACCCCAGAGAGCTGCCTTACCCGCCAGAGAGATGGGCCCCCTCAGACTCCCGCTGGACGCCCCCTGTCAGAACGATCAATCACAGAGTAGAGCCATGGAAACGCCCCGCCCCCCACCAGCGCCACGACCAGCAGGACCACCGCAGTCCCTCCCCCCGGGACCCCGCGCCCCCCCGGGAGGAGTGTCTCACCAGGAGAAGGCGAGACTCTGGGCCTGAACAGGTAGGAGTTACAGAACTAAATGTTAACATAGTTTTTGAATGAAGTAATAAATACCGAAAAGTAAAAGTATTTCTACCTTTTCACTAGACGTCCCACTCTGGATCAAAGTATTTTCTGTTACCGGGTCGTCCCCCGTCACCCCCTTATTACCATCGCTCTAACCGGACCTCACCAACACATCAACAGGTACGCTCTATTACTCTATTATTATTGGTGATTATTATTATAATTATTGATTATGTCCTTCTCTGACTATTTACTATAATTGTCTTTATGTTGGTGTGTGATGTGATAAATTATGATTTTTCTTGGGGAAATTATATCAGCTACTGATACTGATACTTGTTTTGATCAGAATAACCAATTTTTCAGATGTTGGTGGGTAAGACATTTTTTTTATCTTTTCATTCCTGGATGGGGTCCCATCCTCCATGAGGTTCAGAGTTTGGCAGCTGTGAGTTGTATACCAAGTTGGTTTTCAATTTAGACTGGCAATGTTTCTTAATAGCTAGGTTAGGGAGGTTTCGACTTCAAAAAGATAGATCCATACATTTTATGGGAGAAAACAGGAAATGTGTCAGAGGAACACTAGAATACAGACCAGGTCTGTTTTGAGCTGACTTTGTGGAATGTTCCCCTCCCTTTGGGAAAAGATGAGGTCTGCTGTACACACTAGAGTCGACTACCTAAGTCGACCTACAGTCGACTAAGAATGAACTTTGACAAAAACAATTATTGCTTTTTGATACTTGATAATTGCAGACAACCTCTCAGCAGCGAATCGGAGGACAAGGGCTTTATAACAGCAATCCATCAGGTCAATGCCATAGGACCTCTTCCTCCCACCACCGCCATCTTCATCATCCTCCGTCGACCTACAACGGTGGCAGCAGATCTCCACACCATGGAGGCAAGATACCTAACCCCCGCCCACACCTGCTCCTTAACACTTGTAATAGTACTCACAGTGAGTTGCGGTGGATAAGGGCGTAAATTACCTCAATGTAATTGTAATTGTAGGCCGGGAAAAGCTTGAGCAGAAAGCCTCCTCTTCACCAGCAAAACACACCCATGTGCCTTACAGCCGCCAGAACCATCACAGCCACTCCCAGCGGCACACAAGGCACCTTCGAGTCCAACAGCACAGCGCCCTGCCTCACCTTCCAGAGGGCAGGGACACTAGGGGTCACGAACACAAGCACATCATGGTAAGGACCAATTCTCTCTTCAAATTATTACACACACAAACCCAGTTCGCTGTTTATATATTTAAGAGGCAAATATGTATGGGGAAGGGGTAGAGAATGGTTTGAGTCACAAAGCTCTGTAGGTGGAGGGGTCAGATGGGTCTGATTCAAACCAAAACAACAGCATTTTTGTAATGCTAACCACAGGGTTTATTCTGGACACAAACTGTTTTTTGTAGATGCTTCCTAACAGAGCCTCAATGAGTATGACACAAATGTGTAATAAGATTAACAAGCTTTGTTATTGAATGTCAAATTTGTTTGAAAATGTACACAAACAAGAATCTGACAATACTGCTTATCAATGTTGTTTTTCAGTGTTTTAGAGAATACAGAATACAATACTGGGAATACAGAGCTACATAAAATAAAATGTCCCTCAGTTTTCTCTCTGTATGTCATGCTGTAAAATAGTTTGTGTTTGCGTTTAGAAAGGTCAACAGGGTCAAAGTTCACACTGTGTGGAATTCGAGTGGAGCACCCCAACACCTGGGTTGAGCGTTGTGCGTTCACTGGGTTGAGACGAGTGTTAGTATAGGGATATAAATGCCGATAAAATAGTTGTTATTTCTAATAATATTCAGTATGTGTATTGGTGCATACTGTAGGCGTAACTCTCATGTGTGTTGCTTTGCATCTAGGAGAATGAGCGTGTTTATTTGAGGGCAAAGTCAAGGAACCCACCATCCTGCGAGACCTCCCATCCTGAGGCTTATACCCATCCTTCCTCCTGCTGCAGTCCCAAACCCAGAGACTCACCTCCCGTCAATTCCCCATCCCCCTCCAGTCCTTCCACTCCCTCCACACACACCAGGACTAGTAGAAGAAGACATCCATCTGCTCAAAGCACTGGCACAGCTACGTCCCGGCAGCGAGAACCACATACACCCCAGGATAGTCCCGCTCGACCCCCGGCACCCAGCGCAACATCTAGCGCAGATTCCTGGCCCCTGGGGTCAGAGGTCAAATTCAAGAGGTCATTGCAGCCCCAGATGTCCAGCCATAACAAATTAAGGGGCGACTTCAAAGATCACGAAAACCCTGAGTGCAAACGTAAATGTAAACAGGGTAAGAAAGACAGAAAAGATAAAATGCAGAAGATTAGAGGAATGAATAAAGAGGGTAAAAAAAGGTTGAAAATTAAAGAAGGGAAAACGAGGGATGGGATGGACACTTCATATCTCTGGAAACAGGACAAAGAAAAGTACAGAAGGGATAGGAAAAAGAGAAAGTTCACAGACACAAAGGAGTTAAAAACCCAAAGAACTAAAATTACTGAAAGAACTGAAAAGGAAATTCTAACCACCTCCTCAAAATGTTCTTCAGTAGGCAAGCCGAAAATTTGCAAAAGGAAGATTCAGTCGTTTCCTCTGAGCTCCAATAAGCAAGGCCCATCTCCCCAAACATCTAAACACAAACACAAGGTGAAGAGGGACAGAGCAGAAAAGACCTCATATAGACAACAGCAACAAACACCCACAGGGAATGTAAATATTTCTGAAACTGAACACTCCACTGTAATCCCACAACCTAGATCCACGTCACCACAGCTGTCCAATCACAAAATGCTAGGAAAGGACCACAGCCTCTCCAACCCGCCTTCCCAATTACTGCAAATACAGTCCTCTCCCAACCAGACCAACCCTACAACCCTTTCACTCTCACCTCCCTCAGAAGTCGGGCCACGAACCGAGCCTGACCCTTCCATCAATGCTCAATCAAATAAACCCGTAAAGCCTGTCAAATCCAAAGCCGGATGGCAGGGAGGGGTCCTAATGGCCCCGGAACTGCAGCCTGCAGCTGTGATGGGGAGCGTCTTAGATCTCGGGGGCAATCCAGCGGCGAGCCCCCCCGTGCTCAGCTGGCAGGGCTCGCCGGTGTCTTCTCTGGGAGACTTTGAGGATGAGCTGGACAAAGGGGAGCTGAGAAGACCTGTTCTCCAGCCCAGCCCCACCTGCAACTTCTGTCCCTCACCTGGAGCCCCTGAGAAGTTTGACAATGCGAGTAAGGAAGCCTCTGAAGATGGAAAGCCTGGTTATTTCCCTAGCAACACGGCGGAGCTCTGCGATCTGCCCTGCGCTCTCACACCGACCCGAAAGGTAGATGAAAGGCAGGAAGAGAAAGACGGAGACTCTGACTTATCCAACCACTCTCTCCTGCTTCGACGCCTTCACGACCACCAGAATGGACTCGATGATGTTTTCAAGAGCCTGGCCACATTTCTGGGTGGTCAGCAGGTTTCCTGTTGGGGTGGTCCGTTCGGACGAAGCCCAGCAGGCATTGCAGGTGGGGTGAAGTATTCTTCGACTCTGGAACTCGGGCCAGAAATCCACTGTCCAGAACATCAGGATTCCTCCACCGCTTCAAATCCTGAAACATCCCCAGAGTGCTCCAGCCAATCAGCAGCTCACGCTACCTCAGACGGACTCTTGCGCCCCTACCCTCCCGCAGATGTCAGTCAACAGCCGCCTGCCAATGAGAGCCGAAGGCAGAAGCCGAAAGACATTGAGATCAGTGAAATGGAAACGCGGGAGTGTCTGGACAGGGACGTACTTCTGGAGAGGGCTGAGTCGACAGAGTCTCTGAGCGCGGAGCTGACGGTGACCACCACTCATACTGCCTCTCTGCCCAGCCTCCTTCCCGGCCACAACAAGCCAGAGAGAAGCCATGGCGAAGGAATAGAACACTGCGCTGACAGGAAGAGGAAACATGCGACTGGAGATAAAAGGAGGGGACGAGAGGTACAAGTCAAAAGGAAAAAGGAAGAAAGTCCAATCACCTGCAAACGCAAGAAGAGCAAGTCAAAAGTGCAGAAAGAGAAGAACGAATGTAAAAAAGCGTCTGCATCGTCCCTCCCAGCTTTCTCCTCCAGTGCCAAACAGTTTAAAGATAATATAAAGGGCCTGCTCACTAAGGATGAAGACATCCAGACTGGGATCAGCGGCCAGGTAAAGAAAGAGGAGGAAAACAAGATGTTATCTCTTGTTAAAAACGTGGACGCCACAACCTCAAGCTCAGCCACAACCCCAATGATAGGCACCAGCAAATCATGCACCTTCACATCCGAGATCAAACTTGATCCCCTCAGGCTTAAGGCCCTGTCCATGGGACTGTCCAAGGAGCTGAAGATCCACCTTATTAAAGTGGAAAGGGCTGGCAGCAACACGTTCATCACTTCTGAGATGGAGGAGCGAAGGATTCCGCTGTCCAAGATCAACATTGAAAATTCAGCCAGCGAAGTGATCAGAGCCTGCAAGTAAGTCTGTCTGGCAAGCACAATATTACCCTGGATTCACATTTGATGACTGATGTTGCTACTTGTTGCCTGTGATTTTGGGTGTGGCCTCTGTGTTACACAGCTTTAACATGACAGTAAAAAGATAACTCCTTCCTCTAGAATTTCTCTATTTGTGTGCCTTCTCTTCCAGGGGGGCAAGAGTTAAGGGAAAATTTAAAGAGTCCTACCTGCTGCCTACCTTATCTGTAAAGCCAGTCATTGTCAATGAGACGCCCATCCCTCGAGACAAACTAAACCCACCTACTCCGAGCATCTACGTGAGTCCACAGGCGTTGTTTGGTTCATGTCCTACCTAATACGCGATTGTCTCAATATGTTCTTGGTCAACCCTGTGCTGTCTGCCTCTCTAGCTGGAGAGCAAGAGAGACGCCTTTTCACCAGTTCTGCTGCAGTTCTGCACTGATCCCAAGAATGCAGTGACAGTCATCAGAGGCCTCGCTGGATCTCTCCGCCTCAGTAAGCAGACACAACGTGCTATATTTACTTTACTTAACGGACTAGTGTGTGGCTGTATGTGCATTTGGCCTGTGGGGAATTGGAGTCCCCGTTAATACATAAGACACAGCATGGGAGTGTGCATGTGTTAATGTGCACGTGCTTTGACCAAACCAACCACAGGTCGCAATTAAATAGAATGGTGATGGTGGTAGCGG
This sequence comes from Percopsis omiscomaycus, assembly GCA_027575585.1. Taxonomy (NCBI): domain Eukaryota; kingdom Metazoa; phylum Chordata; class Actinopteri; order Percopsiformes; family Percopsidae; genus Percopsis; species Percopsis omiscomaycus. The sequence goes on along the minus strand of JAODLI010022821.1, from coordinate 13,974 downwards.
TTTTGTTAAAAGTAGTGCCTCTCAAAAATAAATTTTTCAAAACTGTGAATCTCCTCAAAAATCCCTGACTGGACCCAACCCACACTTAGGTGGCAGGATAGTCTGGTTATCTGGGTGTTTGACTCCCAGTCCCAGTAGGAAGGTCATGGGTTCGACCCCGGAGTAAAGCATCCTTGATAAAGATGCATAACCCCTTCCTGCTCCTTGTAATAACTGTAATTGTACTCGTTGTAAGTTACTTTGGATAAAAGCATCTGCTAAATGTAGTGCCTCTCAAAAAGAAAGGCTTAAAAACTGGGAAATCATCCCACAAGTCTGTGACCGGTCCCGACCCACATGTTAAAACCCAGCCATCCCGTCCTCTCTATCTTCTCTCTATCTGTCTCTCTTCACCAGACCTGGGTCTCTTCTCCACCAAGGCTCTGGTGGAGGCCAACGCTGAGCATGCGGTGGAGGTGAGGACCCAGGTCCAGCAGCCTGCGGATGAGAATTGGGACACCAGTGGCTCGGCTCAGACCTGGCCCTGCGAGAGCAGCCGCTCGCACACCACCATCGCAAAGTACGCCCAGTACCAGGCCTCCAGCTTCCAGGACAGCCTGCAGGTAGACGCACATCTTCTTCAAGGAGGAACACAAGTAGGAAGGGCCATGCATGCATGCATACAATACATTTAGAGCACAGTGGTAAACAGTACAAAGCCAACATTACACAATCATGTCAGGAGTTGAAATTGTACAAAAGTTAGGTTAGGGTGACAAGCCCTGGATTAATTATTTTGGATAAAAGCATCTGCTAAATTACCTAATTGTAATTGAGAAATGCAGTGACCAATAGTGGTTAGGGTTAGACTGTTGGTCACTGATTTCGTACATTGGTCGGATGTTAAAATCAAATCAAATAGACACATTACTAAATAAATGAAATATATTTTGTATATACTCAACAATAAAGCAACACTAACTGAAGGGTTTTGCATTATGTGTGTTCAGAGATTTCAAATGAATAAAGATAACTTACCATTATCATAAATTGTAAAATAGGTAAAAAATAATTAACATGTAAGTGAATTACACTATCCCTCAATGGTCAAAAAGGTATAGTTAGTAGGATTTACACCTCAGTCTACTGATGGGTGTTTATCTTTTCACATTTGTATTGTGTGACCTGGAGTTCGACTCTCTTTTTGTTTGGGTTGGTATCTCTTCTCCTGCCTTAGTCCAGCCTTTGTATTGCTTTTTAGCTGTGGTCAACCTGTCTAGCTAAGCACATGTAGACATGTTTATAGGAGGAGAAAGAGAGTGAAAGTGAAGAGGAGGAAGACCCGGAAAAACCCTCTGACGTGACGGACAGCTCCAGCTCTGGCCCAACCCTGGCTAACAGTAAAGCCCAGTCCACCTCTGATGCCGTCCATGCCACCGGCACGCTCAGGTTCATTTATATTAGTTATACGCCTAGGTTCATTTATATTAGTTATACGCCTAGGTTCATTTATATTAGTTACACGCCCAGATTCATTTATATTGGTTAGAGAATTCTGTTGAAAATGGATCGTTGGTTGAATCTGTTGGTTGTAGTTACTAACTGCAGACTGGGCTTTATTTTCTCCAGCCAAGAGCAGAAAACTGTAGGGAAGATCATTAAATTTGGGACCAACATTGATCTCTCGGATCTAAAGAGGTGAGACCGGTGATATTGGCTGACATCCTCGTTGTGTGGAAGGAGCACTTTAAAAACTGGCATCTTTGTGTGTGTGTGTGTGTGTGTGTGTGATTGTCCAAGGTGGAAACCCCAGCTACAAGAACTGCTGAAGCTTCCAGCATTCATGCGCGTGGCATCTAGCAACAACATGCTGACTCACGTGGGTCACACAATCCTGGGCATGAACACCGTCCAGCTCTACATGAAGGTGCCAGGCAGCCGGACACCAGGTCAGTGTGCAAGCCTTCGCTTTGTGTCTACCCATGGACCTGTGCTAATTCTAACGATTAAGTCTGATGCTAGCTAGTGCCTTTGTTTTCAACTGTTTTTTTTCATAGTGTTTAAAGAGTAATGTACAGTATATTAGAAGAAAGCTGGGCACTTCGGTTTAGGGGTCATGGGTCAAAACCTTTGAGAGCTACTGGTGCAGAATTTGCAAGGCTAAAACTGCCAAATTATTAGTCTGTACAAAGTACTAGATCTGCTCACTACACTGACGTTGAGTATTTCTTGACAGGACATCAAGAAAACAATAACTTTTGTTCTGTCAACATCAACATTGGGCCTGGGGACTGTGAATGGTTTGCTGTCCATGAACATTATTGGGGGGCCATCAACAACTTCTGTGAAAAGTGAGGAAGGATTCTGACAATACACAATCATCGCCTTCACAACAAACTGTACACAAATAACTAAAAATAAAATGCCAACAATAATTGACATGAATATGAATATCGATACCATGATCTGTATTATAATCGTATTGATTGAAAAGCCTGACTTCCATTCAAAAATTGAAAAAATATTTCAAATCTGAGTGGAGAATGTGATTCTCTGTTATGTTAGGGGAGAAAAGCCTGCTGCCAAATGTTATTGATACTGATTCTTCTCCAAAAAAAATGTTTTCGTCAGGCACGGAGTAGACTACCTAACCGGGGCCTGGTGGCCAGTTCTGGAGGACCTCTACAGCTCCAACATTCCTGTCTATCGCTTTATTCAGAGGCCGGGGGACCTGGTGTGGATCAACGCCGGCACGGTGCACTGGGTGCAAGCGGTCGGTTGGTGCAACAACATTGCCTGGAACGTCGGACCACTCAACTGTATGTTGTGACAATATTCCAGTAGTGGGACGAGAAAAATTGAAAAATGGCTTGATACAGCTTGATAAACCATTTGTTTATCAAACCATACACTGCTAACTAACATTCTAATATCTGTTTTTACTATTAAAGCGACACTCCTCGATTTGTATTCTCAATTCGCTCTTGTATTGTATTGTGGTTAAAACAAGTGTTAAAAAAAGTTTATGTTTCGGTTTGAAACTCAACTGACAATGCGTGCTTCTACAGTGGCTTGCTTTCCTCTCACCCCTTCCTTTTCCCTACCCATCCCACTACTCAGCTGAGTTTAAAACATAGTGAACAACAGTGATCTTAGGTTTTTGGGTTCTGGAGGCACAATAATGCAATTGAGAAGTATATTTTGAGGGGGGGGCTGATGTAAGTATAGGTAAGAGTGTTGGTGTTTGGCACGGATTCTGACATACATTTTCTAGATTTTGAACCGATAGAAAACCTGGCAAAGAAAATAACAAGGAGTGTAAATCACTTAACCCGTTAATTAATATCATAGTTTTCAAGACCGGTGACTGATTAAATGCATCGTGATTTGCAGAAATACAGGAAGGAAATGCATGATTATTATTATTTTTTGGCCTCTGGCAAAGGTATAAATACTACCAAAAATAACTGTCTCTGATACTACGCATCTCGGCGCGTCAGCATTTCCTGGTTGCTCAGACAGCGGAATACTGTTGCATTTTGCTGGAAAGAAATTATATTATATGCCTTGAACATTAACCAAAACTACAATTTAACACTCGAGTTAGATTAGACGGGCATTCCTGGTGCAGGCAGTGGAATACAGTCATCAAACTTTTATGAATACTTTTCACAAACTGTTTCCCATCCACAATATTGGTGTATTTAAGAGATTTGCTGGAAAGAAATATGTTTATATTTCATGTTTCTATCTGCTACAGAGGCTGAGAAATTTTTTAGAAGGGTTTAGGCGGTGTAACGATGGGCATGCACAGGCAATGCACGCGCAGTACCTCCCGGCATGGCTGCTCACCTGCAGGGGATTAGCCCCACGCAGGTGCCACTCTTTAGTTTTGATTAGGGGCCTTATTTAAGTTTCCCGGCAGCACTAGGCGCTGTCGGTCATTGTTTGCTGTTTTGTTGTGCTTACCTGTGTTAGGAGTTATTAAAAGACGCTTAATGCGTAAACTGCTTCCAAGTTTGCTCTTGTTTCCTTCTGGCTCGCGCCTACTCTCGCCACTCCTGAATGCACCGTTACAGGCGGTTGTTTTCACGCAATGCTTTAGATTTTAGAATGCTGTTTTAGAACTCGCCTTAGGTCTTAATGGGTTAAACAACATCTCTGACAGCAAGATCCATGGCAAAATGACAAAAGCTGTTTTGTATAATAAACCCCCTTTAAGCTTAACCTTAAATTGTGGTTTTTAGTTGTTTATTTATAAGTTGTACATCTTTGTACAACCAGTTCTGCCTATTATTTATTATTGCCCTTCATTATATTTGATTGTTTTGTTTTGTATTATACGATAGATACATGCATACATACATGAAGCATTTTGTGAACCCTAATAATCATATCTTATCATATCAATAATGCCTTTTAATTTCCCTCGCAGCCTTTCAGTACCAGTTGGCTCTAGAGCGCTTTGAGTGGAACGATGTGAAGAAAGTGAAATCCATCGTTCCCATGATCCATGTCTCGTGGAACGTGGCCAGAACCATCAAGATTACTGATCCGGACACCTTCAAAATGATCAAGTAAGCTACGGGTGTGTTTTGTGTGCATGTTTGATGAAATTACTTAGAGTTTAAATAAGGACACAGTACAGAATCAAGCAGAAAGGCACATTTTCCTTCCATGTTAAAGTATTTTAAAAAAGTAGTAAAAAAACAAAACTTGACATTTGTTGCAATTACATATTAGTTCATTTTTAACACAGGAGTAATGGAGATAAAACTGAGGTAATATTTATAACTATATCCAGAAGCTATATGCAGGTGATATGCATTTTTTTAGCACCTAGCAAAGCTACAATCCAAGCATTTCCAAGTTTAGGTCATTGTGGTGACATGTAAGCAATTGCTTTGAAACAAAACAGCTTATGGAAAACACATGGGCTGATAGTGATACATGTACACCAGATAATAAAAATATATAAAATATCTGCAAATGGAAGCTTTTCAGGAATGACAAGTGGGCTTAATCACCGTAGCATTACCTCAATCATCCACACATAAGAGCAAAACATTTATTTAAATGGAAATGTAGAGACTGCAGCTTTAATATGAATCTGTTTCCCTGTACGTCTGTCAGACACTGCCTCCTGCAGTCCATTAAGCACATTCAGATCCTCAGAGACCAGCTGGTGGCTGCAGGCAAGAAGATCACCTATCAGAGCCGTGTGAAGGACGAGCCAGCCTACTATTGCAACGAGTGTGATGTGAGACCTGCCTAGACATTATCATCAGACATAATTTATACATATACTGTTTATATCAGTGGCGGCTAGTGACTCAAAAAATTGGGGGGGACAGGAGGAAAACCAACCCACGGTGACATGTTATTTTACACTACTTATCTCTGCTTATGTTATGTTATGTTGTTCAAATGTTAAAATGTAGCAATAATCCAACTGCAACCTAATGCAAACTTAATATACAACTAATAATGCACCAGAAGTTGATCCCCATCTTCCATAAGGAACAAATATCCAAATATAATATTGTATTTCATATTACTAAACAAAGTCTGAATATTAAAAAGGGGCACAAGGGGGAAAGACTATCTAGCAAACGTTCCTTGGTGCTATTTTGCAGTTTCAGAAAACAATTCCGCCACTGACGTAATTGATGACTGATCAAACTAACCTGTTTGACCAATAGTAGAATAATAATAGAAACAATATATTTTACGGCCCTGACGAGATCGTCGGTCTCCTCGGCTGTGAACCGCTCCTGGCGTGTGCCTGGCAAATCCGCCATGGAACAAGCGCTCCTGCTCTTAAAGGGAATGTGAGATGACGCTCTGATTGGTTTATAGCACGTTAAGCCCAAACCACACCTAGCTACTTCAGACCAACCCATTTTAGATTTGCGTCTGGTGTAAGAGTAATTTATCCCGCCGGTATAATAGCAACAGTGCCCGAGATCCGCCCACAAAGCTACTTGCGTTTCGCGTTTGATACTTGAGTTTCAGATCGTTAAAATAGGGCCCATAATGTCACTTCTGTTATTTCGAAGTCTGTCGTGTAGGCCTACCGGTATCACTGTGGCTGTAGTTGTGGTCCACTTTAGTTCCTCTCGCAACATTTTATTCTCTTTTAGCATCCACTAGCCTAGCCAAGACATAATTCTTGCATGATATCATTGATAACCCCCCTCCCTCAAAATTCACACAAATTCACAACCAATTATTTTGTTAAATTTAGGTTTATTTATTTGTCTCTTGGAAGTTTATTTTTCTCTGAAATTTTAGGGAGGATGGTCCTGCCTTTCCTCAATGGATGAGCCTCCACTGATATATATATATATATATATATATATATATAGTCAATATACACACTTTCTCATTCAAGTGAATGGGAAAGTGTGTCAAAACTTTTGACTGCTACTGTATGTGTATATACACACACACACATAATACTGTACATATGCATATACAGCTTGTGATTTTTTTTATCCTGTGTGTACAGATGTTCGCACTCTAAAACGAGAATCCCATCGCAAAGTTTTGCGATCCTGTCAGAGCATTTCACATGACATTTGGGGTTTTGGGTGTAGTTTTGCCAAATAACCGTCAGGTTGCTTTTAACACATCCGAGCAGTGCTCGCCCACAATGCATTGCGCTTCTGGCCAATGAAAAATTTCAGACCAAGATCGCAGACTGTGGAGCAAGAGCTACCGGCAGCAAATACGAATGTACTAGTTTCTTGTAAAAAAAAGGTTGTTTTTAGCCATCTCGTTCAACACAAGTTTGATAATTTTTATGCCATTTAGCCTATGGCTTTAGACGATCGTGCCAGAAGCACGTGGAGAGGAGCGGTGCTTGTTTGCTAGCTACATTACATCATATTTTGCACATAATCTGGTTTTGCTTGTTTAGACTTAACAGACTTTCTCTGATAACAGGCAAACTTACTCATCCTCAGAAAATTGCGCGCATCAGTTTGAAATTAAATGAGCACCACCTCTTCTGCATTTGAGCACCGCCTCCTCTCCATTTCAATTGGGTGTTAAATTTAATCAATCACATTTAAGTAAAACTAATACCTGCATATCTGAATGGAAAAATAGGAATAATACAATACAGTTTGCTTTTTTCATTCCTTTATTTAATGTTTTAGTTCTAAAAATGAATTACTAATTGGAATGCTATGTTTCCATGAGCTTTCTTGCCAAGTAAGTGAAGTGAACTGTAGACAGTCAGACAACGTGAATGAGATCTCCGGTGGATGGTTTAAAGAAGTTGCTTGCACGCTCTACTAAGCAAATGTAAATGTAATGTATTCATGCAGGGCATATTATAAAGGTATATTGGATTTCTATTTTTACTGTAATCTAGTATAATAATATGTACGGATCAATAATATTTACAGATCACTTTATTTACAGTATATAGCAGTGTATAAAATGTGCTATATACTGTAAATAAAGTGCCTTGCCTTTAATTTGATCTGTAAATATTATTGATCCGTACATATAGCATCATATTGTACTATAGTAGGTAATCCTTTAGTGACTAGATGCTGGATGTAAACACAAGAATGAGAGGACTACTTAAATCTGTGTAACAGACTTTAATAAAACACAAACAACACAAACCTTTCCAAAAGGGCTTTAGTATGTAATTATTTCAGCTAAAATGTGCATACTGTACATACTCAAATATTTGTACAGTAGAGTTTCACCTGCCTTGGGAACTAAATAAAAACAGCCCCTGTGCCCTCATTTGTATCTGAAACTAAGCTAAGCTAAACTAAGCTGTGACTGTTGAGGTTAAATAAAGATATGCAAAATAAGATAAGCAAGATAATGCACATTGCAGAGGGGATATGTAGTCACTGAAGGATTACCTACTATAGTATACTATGATGCTTGCTTGTAACAAGCGTTGTGGAGTGGCGAGTGTATGCGCGAGCCAGAGGAGCAACATAGGCAGACGAAGCAGTTATGGGGTAATAGGCGATTACCCCATAACTATAATCAAAAGGTATTACAGTTTTTGCCCATTGCTTACACATTTTTTGCAGAATTTGGCTCAATATGTCAAAACTCTACACACAAGCCAATCAGACATAGCACTTGGAGATTAACAACTCACATCTATGCCAAAATGAAACACTGCAATCAAAACTTAACACTCAACTCTCACAAAGGAAATTCTTGCAACCAAACCATACACACAAGCACCATTTGAATTACTCTTTCATATCACCAGCCTACACAGTGATGGGCTTTATAGAAAACACTGCAGTCTTTGTGATTCTATTTTTATTGTCATTTTCTCAAACTCAAAAGTAGAATTTCTTTTTTACAAAAAGAAAGAAAAATAGAATCACAAATCATCAAATTTTGCAACAAAACCAAAGTAAAAAAACAAAACAATTACTGGATAAATTGCTATTGGTAAAAAAATAAACATATACTTATTTTGTGTGTGTGTGTGGTGGGGGGCTTATGGATCACGCCTTCTGTTCCGATCAACATCAGAGGCGATGCTAGGCATCGGGGAAAATATCGCCTTGTGTGCCGAATCCACCCTTGAATTGATCCCACCTCAATGTCTCCGCATATGTCTTCCATTGCTTGCAAAAGTGTCATGCGGGTGTGTGGTTGCCGATCATATACTTTCCACCGTCACGCTGAAAAGAATTCCTCGATTGCATTTAGAAAGGAGTTGTAAGGGGGCAGGTATAAAAGTGTGAAATGGTTATGGTTGTTGAACCAATCTCGGAGCAGAGTAGCCCTGATGTCATCTGATACATGTCTCCGAACTGGTCGTCGTCTTTGTCCTAGTCCTCTACCACGTCCGACTCCTCTCTCTCTCTTTGTCCTCCTCTTACTCTGACTCTCATTGCCTCCATGCTTGCAAAGTTCTCAAAATGGCTTACCTGAGGCCTATTTGTAGTGCTAAGGCTCAGACCGATTGGTGTTCTGTTTTCTGTGTGTATGTAAGTGCCTACAATTGCCAGATGGGTTTTGCATTTTGAACAGAGCGTTTACCCAATGATAACAGGTGATTTCGTTTTTGAACAAAGTGTCTAATGTAAGAAAACATGTGTAGTGTTTTGCAATAACTGTTACAGAATTGCAAACAAAGCATTCAGTTTGTGTGTAAGCAATGGGCAACAACTGTATTCAAATTTGCACAATTGCAGTCCTTCTTTTAAGGACGAGAAGGAAACCTTCTGGGACTAACCCTTACTGCCGCCAGGATTGCGACAGCCTCGCCAACTTTTATGTACACGTTTTTTTCTTTAGTTAAAAATCCTAATGTAACTCATGCATAAACAACAGTACTGTCGCATGCCCAATTTTTCTCATTCTCTCTCTCTCTCACTCATTTACTTGTATGCGTGCGCAATCCCGCGAACAGCAAATTAGAACTCTGGCGCCCACTATTGGCCTTCTCATGAATATACCCATAATCGTTACATGCCACGAAATGATGCAACGTCAACCTGTGCCACTTACAGTGTGAACATCTGTCTGTGTGTGTGTATAATATACATGTTTGTGTGTGTGTGTAAGCACACATGTACATGTTAATATGTGTGTGTCATGCACACATGCAAATGTAAACATTTTAAATATGGTGTGTGTGTTTGTGTGTGTGTGTGTGTGTGTATATATATGTGTGTGTGTGCAGGTGGAGGTGTTTGACCTGCTCTTTGTGACCAGTGAAAGCAGCAGGAAGACCTACGTGGTCCATTGTGAGGACTGTGCCCATGCCAGGAGCCCCTCACTGGGGGGTGTGGTGCTGCTGGAGCAGTACCGCATGGAGGAGCTGATGAGGACCTACGACAGCTTCACACTGGTGCGTCTCACACACACACACACGCACACGATTGTAAGTAGCATCGTGTGACCAGAGGGGCCGCCAATGCAACTAGCTGAATATAGATATGACTGCATTCAGGTTTTTAGTTTTCAGTTTTCTCTATCGCTCTCTATCGCTCTCTCTCTCTCTCTCTCTCTCTCTCTCCTTCTCTCCCTAGGCTCCGATGCCCTTGTTGAAGTGAGGACGGCTCCTTGTTGTCTATCAGCCAAAACCAAAACTCCTTCTGAACGGCAGCACAATTGTTGTCTCCGAGGCAATCTCTTTTTGAACAGCCAATCATGTTTACTCAGTATTGTTTACATCACAATAAGGTATGGACACTCAGCCAAGCTCACCGTCTTCCCCATACCAGCTGTTGATTGGACGAGTGTTTGGAAATAGAATGACTAGACTGGTAATACGTAATACCAACATAATTGATGTGAGCTCTTCTAGCACTGCAAATCAGGTCAGTTGTTCAACGGACAACGCTGTGATTAAAACCCGTCAAGTAGCCAGTTTTGTATGTTAATTCAGGTACTTTTATGCAAATCCAGTAGAATTTTTTACATCAATCTAGTTATTCTATAGGTCCATGAATTTGCTGTGATTCTACGGTACCAGCAGGGGAATCGCTTTACGGGCGAAGTAGCTCATCGTCATATTACTATTTTACTGGTTTCTGTTCAGTTTGGTATTCAGGTAAACTGACATTTGTAATTCCTGTCTGTATACTGTTCAAGGTGCTATTTCAATCTCTCTGACGTAAATTTGACCAGCCTAGAAGTACACCACATTGGCCTTGTGAACTGTATTTGGATGAGAAGTGATCAAACACACAAAACTGTTTTATTTAAGTATTAGAAACAACTGATTACAAAAAATAACAGTTTCTCTAAAATACGGGTTTACCGGAGGACTAATATGGTTTCATTCTTAGTTGGAAATCCAGTGTGCATATGGTGAATTAGTTAAAAGTTTTGTTTTTTGTTGTCATTTAATTGTTTTTCACAAATCCAACTGAATTGTCTTTGTGGTTAATATAGTATACCAAGAAAATTGTGACTTTGTGTTTTTGAAATGGGAAATGGGAATTTCCAATTTAATACCTCTTTTTGTTCATACTACATTTTTCTTTGTAGATTAAATGAAAAATAATGAATTGTAAATTGTGACTTTGATTACACACTGGTGTGCATACCAGGGGTAGAGTAGACTACCAGGGGTAGAGTGAATACCCTTTACTGAGCAACAATTGCAAAATGGGCATAGTTTACAATCTTCTTAGAAGTAAAATGCATGAAATTATTCTTAAACAAAAGTCAACCTTTAAGAATTGTTTTAACACCAAGAGAACTGAAAGGAAGTCGTAGTTTATTCCAGTATGACTTCGTCTAGGTACCGTTATTTAAAATTCCTGATCCACAATATGATCTTCCCTCAGGAAGGAACCATTTTTATAGTTCAGCCCCTGCTTTTCTGTGCACACCAACTACTGTATATATTTGTCTAGTTTCATTCTCATTTGAAATCTAGTTTGTATATGGACAGTTTGGTTTTGAAGTCTAGCTAATCCGTCTTTGGTGTTGTTGAGATAATACACCCTCAAAAAATACTCTTTTTCACTATACTTTTAATTAGGGCAATGGGGAATTCTTCCCAGTTTTATACCTCTTTTTGTTGTTATTTCTTTGCTTTTGGATTATAGAGAAAATTATGAACTGTACATTGTGACTTTATTTATACGATATGGTTGTTTTCTTAAATATATTTATTGCATATCAATGGTATAATATCAGTAGTATAATTTGATACTACTAGGGATTTCAAAAATGTACTATTGTCATAATATGTGGATAGGGGAAGTGCAATTGGGAGAGGGTTAAATTTCATGGTGCTAGCTAGACCCTAACCTCACAGACCCTCAATAAACTGCATATAAATGATGTAAAAACAAAAAGAAAAAACACACACTCGATTAAACTTATACCAACTGGTTGGTGCTCAGAAACATTTTACTATGGCTTTCTGGTTAAATATTAATCAAATGATGTCTTTGTACTGTATATTTGACAGATAAACACAGACCTTTTTGAATTCTCCTATCAAATTCATACAATTGTGTGGCTTTAGTGGTTTTCTGTTGAAAACTTTTGCCTTAGAAACTTCTAAGGATTAGGGTGAAGGTTGAGTTAGTATTGTCTGGTCTTCAAAGAGTATGTATTATTTGAAGGTTACAATATTTATCTTCTTGACGTATTTCATTTATGCCGCACTCACTTTTCAAAAAAGAAATTTCATAGAAAACTGAGCCAGACCTGTCTTAAAGCCCTATGTGATTTTTCTGTGACATACTGTTGTTCAAGAAAATAAAATGTTTTGATAAATTCTTTAAAAATGAGTATTGTCCCTGGATATATTTACATTCTCAGCATTTGCTTAAATACATTTAAGTTTTTATGCATTATTAAATGATTGTATGCACTATTCTGGCTTTCTCAAAAAAATATTTGTTAAATTCTATCTAGTTCTATGTAAGTTACCCTTAAAAATATTTTCTATTGATTGCCTTGAAACTATTTTCTCATATTTCTTGTATAATCAGTGCAGCAGGAAATGAAGATTGGTGGAATAAGTTTCAGTGTTTTGACAGACCTCCCTGTCTGGATGGGTGAAAGGCTGTAATCCCCCTAACCAAACATAAAGCTCACAATGTTGGCTTCCAGTGTTCACCAGTGGTTTTCAAAGTGGCGACCCCCCTGAGGGGTCACCAGATGCTTTAAGGGCCTCTGGAAAAATAGAAACGTCAATATTTTTAGATGTAGTTTTAGTTAATGAAATGTATTTTTCAATGAGGTTTCTAGTTGTTTGTATACAGTATCTTAGAAAATACTGTTAAAAGAAGGACTTCATAGTTTGTGACTCCCTGCCTTTTTTGAGGGGGTGTGGGGTTGTGGCTCAAATTTACAAAACCACTGATGGACATGTTTGTAGAAGTGAAAGTAGGGATGTAAACAATGTCTAAAGGTAAAGTTAAGTAGTTGAATTTAAATGTTCTTATTAGTTACTTAAATTAGAGTTTTTATAATAAATAAATGTTGCTGTCACGATCGGCGTGCGCTGGTCCCCCGTGCGCGCTCCGTGCCTCACCTCCCGGCCGCGCACATGTGGGGGATCATTCCAACACAGGTGCTTTCTATTGTTTTAAATGTTTTGGGACTATTTCACACTTAAATAGCACCAAGCACTGTCGGTCATTGTTTAAATATACATGTTGTGTTTCGTTTTGTGATTAAAGTACGCTTTGAGCGTTTGTTGCTTCCACGTCTGTCCGTGTTTTCCTCTGGCTCGCGCATACTCTTGCTCCACAAACACGCACCATTACAGAATGAACGACCTGTATCGGAGAGTAGCAGCCGGTAGTTGGGACAGCGATTCGGACTGGGATCTCGAGGACCTCCTGGACCCCCTGTACGAGGTTCTCAGTCCGGAGGTTGGGAGGCAGCCCACGGAACAGCGGAGTAGCCTCCAACGGCGAGCACACCGCTGGGCCCCGCTCTGGCTGGGCAGAGCAGTGCTTGGCAGTGCTGGCTCACGACGCTGCGGTCCGACCTCTACGAGGACCCTTACGCGCCTTTTAGGGGAACCCGCCTGGCCATCAGACGGAGGCCATTCGAGGAGCCAGCCTCCACTCCTCAGTGCTAGCTTAGCCCGCCGTAGCCCAGAGTTCTTCCTTTGACGGCCCGCCTAGCTGCCCACGTTGTCGTGCCGAGCCAGCTCCGCCCCCCACCGCCACGGCGGTAGCAGGCGGTCCTCGGTCATCCCCGTTCCCAACGGTCTTCATGACCTGCTCTCTCTCCGGTCCCACTGCCCCGAGGGAGCGCCTTTCCAGAACGGAGCCAGGCCGGTCCCATGGGACGGCCCCATGGGACGGCCCCATGGGACGGCCCCTAGGAGGTTCTGCAGTCCCGCACTCTGGTGTCGCCACGGGCCCAGTTTCGCTGCCCCGCACAATTACAATTACAATGAGGTAATTTAGCAGACGCTTTTATCCAAAGAGACTTACTATTACATGGTGCTATTACATGGAGCAGGTAGGGGTTAGGCATCTTGCTCAAGGATGCTTACAGGTAGGC
>JAODLI010022811.1:0-21596 GCA_027575585.1 Percopsis omiscomaycus | reverse complement strand
CGTCCCCCCCCCCCCCCTTCTCATACCTCCTTAACGAAATGGCGCCGTTTGCTCTGTGACATAATCCCAAAAAAGGGCTAGATTTTGCTAACTTCATAAGTAGAGCGTCTTGTGTGCCCTGGTCTCAGCCTCAGCAGAAAGAAAATTCCAATGGAAATTTTTGCATTAAGCCACTTATCAGGCTGGAGCACATTCGGATAATCCCGTATGCTCAAAGTGGCTCCTGTTATGCAGCTGCCTGTGTAGTACTGCGAGAGCCAGAATTTATTCCCCCCCCTCCTTTTTTCTTTTTATTGGCGCTTGTGTGGTTTCTCAGGGAGAATGCAGTCTGTGTGAGATGCAGCATTTGATCTGTGTGTGTGTGCCTGCATCTGGGTGAAAACTTGAGGCGTGTTTACAGTGTGTGGCCCCCGAGCGACAGACACCGTGGTTCATACTCCAGATGGGGCTTGCACCCCCCTAAACCCAGTCAAGCCCCGTCCTTGCTCTGCCTTCCCGGGGGAATCTCTCTCTCTCTACCCCCTCCTCTCCAATAGTCGTGGCTACAAAGTACCACTGCTCTTGGCCACAGCAGCTCTTAAATCCACCTAGTGTCCTCTGCGGGGAGCACAACCACCATAGCGCCATTTATCCTACCGTTCCCAATGCAGGGCCCCTGGGCTACACCCCATTAAACCTGGCCAGCGTGCAGCGAGAACTGCAGCTTAGAGGTAGGTCAGCTTAGTCTTTGAAAAATGATAGATTGATCGAATTGGGGCCTTTTGAAACGACTGATTTTAAAGAAGCAGATAGAAATAGTTGTTGTATATATTATTAATGTATATTAATAGTTATTGTTTTTATTGTCCTCTGCCCTGTTAATTGCAATCATTTCCCCAATCTTATCTAACCATGAAGATATCTGCAGTAATTAAAAATGTACCTGTTTTTTTTTTTTTTTGGATCTCAGAATGATTTTTGGCTGTGTACCAAGTCCTTTAGGCAGATGCATCTCACCTACTCTGTTCTGAGCACATGCATATACAGACACTTTTACACTATCACTTCACTTTTGTGTCCACGTGTAATTTCTATACAGTTCCACGCAACCGAAAATGCGGGATTGTTTACGTTTTCCCACGCGCCTATGTGGGCGTTGCGTCTGCGAAAGGGCTTTTCATCTGTCACGCAACCCCCCTCCCTTAACTAAACAAAACTATCTTGTCTCCTCCCCGCTTTTTCCCTTCCTTATCAGTCAATTTGCCATCTGTCCATCGCCTCCCCCATCTCCTCCTCTGGAGGTTCTTATAGATGGCTTCCCCTTTTCGTCACATCGCTCCGGTGGCCCACAGAGAATAAGATTGAATCCACTCTAATTTAGCCTCACTTTGTCGATGTTTTTAATCTGTCATCGCCTCTTTTAATGGAGAACTGCTGGAGGTTTCCTCCTCCCCTGTGGAAACAACAATGAGTCGAAGTTTATTTACTTTCTAGTATTTCGCTTGCAAACATTTTGTGCCGTCCATTCCTCAATTAGCTCATGAACAATGTCTAGCTAGATAGGGGAATTGGAACGCATTTCTAAAAGAGGAACTACTACAAAAACGCTTTAAAACAAAAAGCGGATTTGGGTAAATACATTAGATGGCTTCACTTGTTATAGCTGAACGAATGGGGAAACGGTTGTGTGTCTGGGGCTATGAGAAAATGAAGAGGTTCTATGGGCCATGGCAGATAATAAACTTATGTTCCGTCACGACACAATGGCTTATTTGTCGGAATTCAGTCTAACAATAAATGAATGAATGTGTGTTGGGGGCCTGGCATTAATGTGAAATGGTTGAGAGAATCTCAAACCAATTTTGTTGATAATGCGAGGGGTATCCAGGATATGGGCAGAATTAATGGTGTTTTGTAAGGGGATGTTGAATCCAATCTATGACAGCACATTTAACATAAAAGCGACGCAAGCGACGCATCAACCGAACGCAAACGGTTTGAACAAACATTACTATAGAGGGCAATGGGGCGTTTAACAAAATAACCCAAAGGTAGGGAAATGCTAAAACAAGCCTTTGTTTCAACAGCCCGCCGTTGTTTTTTGTGGGTTTTTAATGATACTGTCTTTTGTTTGATGCTTTCATGCTATTAATCATGTTGCTGGGCGTACACCCACGAGTAGGCCTACATTGGTAGTCTTTAGCACTCAAAAAACGCCATAAATCCCGGTGCATTTGACGAGCGTCGCTTCAGTACCCCCGAAAAACGCGTCCGTATACCTGGGACTAATGAGCTCTGGTTTTAAACGAAGGCACGAATGACAAAATAGACAAATGACAATCAGTTCCTCCACAGAATACCTCCGACACGATGTGCAGTAACACATCCATCCTGCCTGGCCGGGTCATCCTGTCCTCGCCCCCCCCCTCCCAGATTAATGACACCGGCTTGGCTCCAGGCAGTCCCCTTTTATTTATTTATCTTTTTCTCTTTCTTCGTCCTCAGTGTTTCAGGACGCCTATAAACGCAATCCCATAACAGCCTTTGGCCGGTTTCTTTTGCATCCAGGCCGGTTTCCGAGCTGGATGCCTCCCGATCGTTGCGTTTAGCAGGCAGGTTGTTGTTCACCTTCATCGTCATGGGTAACGTCTCTGCTGCCTCCCTGTGGCTCCCACTGTCCTTCTCAGCCAGGCCACTTCACATAGGATGGCTTGCCGTGTGTGTGTGTGTGTGTGTTTAAGTCTAAGGGAATTCCACTGGCCTGGCATAGATTTGCGCAGACTTGCACACCCTGCAGGGGGCACTGGAGGGACTCCAGGGAGATGTTGGGAACACGCCGCATAGGGCCACAAGTTGCCTCCTGTGTGTTTTCAAACAGTGCCAGTGTGTACATATTGCTCCCTTTAGGGGAGCACTACAGTCCTGCTTGATATGATTCACACTGACTGAGGGGTGACCTTGGAACACACACACACACACACACACGTCTGCACACGCATGCCAAACAACGCCAGCCCAACTTGACGCTAAACTACCCTGAACACTGCAACCGACTCAAATATGACAGCCGCTGTCCTTCCTGTGTACCCCACGTCAGTAGCCAATCTCACTAGGGCACGTTCGCTTTTTGACCTGTTCTCTCTCTCTCTCTCTCTCTCTCTCTCTCTCTCTCTCTCTCTCTCTCTCTCTCTCTCTCTCCCTCTCCCCGTTGCACCGTCAGGTCAATGTGACAGTCGACTACATCAGGGCGGCCACCGGCGCAGGAGAAAGCACCCCAGCCTTCGCCGAACGCACCTGTGCGACGGTCACGATTGGCGGCATGTAAGTTCTTAACCATAAGATGGGTACCAGTGATGTAAAGCGGCCATGGTGTAACTGTCCCATTGTGTCTTCGATGTGTATTCAAACACAATGGCGGCATGGCCTCCGCTGAAAGACTATTTCATTTTGTTGATGTGGAGGAAAAACGCTAATTCTGTTCAGGTTTGATTCATATATATATATATATATATATACACTATATCTGACTATTGGAGAGTTCTTTCTTCAATAGAAAATATAATTTGTTACGTCGATCTGTCATTGCTTTAATGGCCGGAGAGAAAAGAAATTGGAGAGGCATATAACTTCTAATGTTATCAAGAAATGACATCACCTAAAATTTCTTACTTTTTAAATTTAATATTTTCTGGGTTTGGCCCACTCAGCTTATGAAATTTCTTTATAGTTTTTGACAGCTTCTTGAAAGGTAGAGAAAATACATACAGAGCTAGCAAAAACGTAATGAAGTTTTCATAGATTGAGATGTCATCAAAAGTGCCTCATGAGGAAGTGCCATCCCTGCCCCTGCATATATTGGAAAGTGCTTTCTCTCTCGGCCTCTCAGAAGTGTGTCCCGGCCTCGTTTCTCATCAAAGCACAGTTCTCGGTTTCCGCATAACATGACCAACGTACACAGGTCAACCGTTGCCTCAGGAGTAGCCAATTACGTCCCAGCACTAGTTTCCATCATCAACCTTTTTGCCTCTGTGGCTAACCGTTCTCAGCAACGCACCCTTTGCTTCTGAGGCATGTTCCTTTGGCCTTCAGCGCTCTCCCCGTGACATTTCCCACAATTCCTTCTGGCATGAGCTCTGTGGAGTGCTTGTAGCAAAACTTTTAGGTTCTAATAGATGGAGGTGATGATGGGAAGTGGTGATGAGCAGAAGAAGAGGGGGTGGCAGGCTTGTTAGATTAGTGTTAGTGTATATAGTGCGGATGGGTACAAGTATACTTTGTCCACAATGATTAAATGGCAAAATTATCACGTAATCGCATCCCTCTTTAAAGTGAAGTTGTTGAATAGAAAATAATTATGATTAGGAGGCAATTTGAACCACTTAAGATAATATTTACCAGTCAAGGCTGAATTGATTTCACCGCCAGATAAGCATGTGTGTATGTGTATATGCTTGTCTTGAAAATGCGGGTGTCATTATAGGCGCATTGCCAGCAGCACTTTGAAATGCTCACTTTGTCTCAATTTACGCAATATCAAAGACACAGAGATGAAACCAAAACCACATTGACGGAGAGATAATATGACTGTCTTCTCTGCCTTGTGCTTCTTTGACCCAGTCTCTTTTTTCCCCTCTTTGTTTCTCCCTAATTAAAGTCTACTGGGCAGACGGCATTGGAAGCATGGCAGGTTTTCTTCTTTTCTTTCTCCCCTCAATTACCACGCGTGCAAAGACAGAGGCCAGGCAAACGCGCTCGAAAACTAGCGTACATTTTTGAAGACGAGTGCCACCTGGGTGCTTTTACCCCCTGCAGCCTCCACTAGTATTTGTCCTGCACTTTCTCTCTTCCTCTCTCTCTCTCTCTCTCTCCCCTCTTGACGTCGATTATCCCGTGAGAAGCTGGTTAGCGAGGCTGGGCCGTAAGCAGCGACCTTGCTTGCTTTCCTAAAGCGACCTTGAGTGTTTTATTTTTTTTATGTTTAAGGCCTGTTCTCGTTTTCACTCTCGGTTGCTCTCTCTCTATCTCCCTCACCCCTCCCCTTGCCTCGTTTCCATTTCTTAGCGAATCATTGATGGCCATAGCCTTGAGAATCTCTCCCTCTCATTCTCACCGTGGCCCTTTAAAAAAATTAAGTTACTTGTAGTGTAGTTTTATTTAGGGATGTGCAAAAACATTGCAGTATTTTTTTTTTTTAGCCTCACGTATCGATTTATTTATTTTTAAATTAAGCGCACGAAAAATATATAGAACAAGACGGGGAATATGAAGGCTATAATTCAGTCATCAATACATTATTCATGTTTTAAACAGATTTAAAATGGTGTGCAATAATCTCTCTGTGTCTGTCCCTGTCTGCCTGCAGTAACATAGCGGAGGCCCTCATTAGTAAAGGTCTGGCCTCGGTCATCAGATACAGACAAGATGATGACCAGCGCTCCTCGCACTATGATGAACTGCTGGCCGCAGAAGCACGGTGAGAAGCACACACTACAGTGAGATGTAAACACACACACACACCCCCCTCCCCGCGACACTCGCCGTTGCATCAAGCATACACATTCAAAATTAATTTGCAGCACACAACCTTGACAAATTCTGCTCTCGGGGAACAGACTATGACCTTGAATTGTACTTTACGAGGAAGCCAAACGTGTCTTGTACCTGGAGAACCGCGAACGTCTGTCCCCAATGAATGCCCAGTGCACATTTGTCCCGCCTTGTGTTTCTGACCTCAACGTAGGTCCAAGAGCCCACTTGCTTAGGCTCTGAACTGTAACTGAAGGCAAGAATTGACTTGATTTATTTATTTCAATTCAGCCATAGCACCATCATAAATCAGAGCTCATAACACTCCTTGGCTCATTTTCCGACTGAAACGTCCTCTCCCCCGCTTCATTCTCACCCAAACGTGCACACATGCGCGCAAGGACACAACTGTGTTGTTACATGCATACTGATACGCACGGAGCTATGGCCCGGACACGCACACAAATGGCAGGGTGCTAAATCAGAGTTTCTCTGTACACGGGTCCTATGAATATAATTATATGGCGGCGCGGTGGGGAGATTTAGTGCCGGCTTTATTACTTTGCCAGAGATTAAGATCTGCTGGGTGCAGCTGGAGTTGGACACTCTGGCTCCTGCTCCCTTTTCTCCAGTGTCATTTTATTGCAGTCGACCTCTGAAAATGTCCGCTTGGCCTTGTTTAACTTTGCCCCTCACCCTTATGACCCGAGGACTTCTCTTCTCTTTTGGTTTTGTTTTCCGCGCCTGAAAGGAAAGCAATGCTGCATCTGTTGCTCTGCCCGTCTCCGTGCTGACGAGAGACGCCTGCCCAATGGCCCGCAGCTTTCAGCAAACCCCCCTCCTATTGGCCAACACACACACACATATATGTATGTACTGGTAGCTGTGCTCCAGTGACCCAGCTGCGACACGTCCCCCCTCCACCAATGCCCTTATTGGGTGCATCTCATTCAGGCCCCGGGCATTCACCAGCACCAGCCATAATATCCTTACCCCCTACCCCCCCTTGTGTGTGGCCAATGCCACTACTCACATTTGAGCCTATTAGTGGTGCATATAGAACCCCCCCCCCCCCACCCCACCCCCACTCCTCTTTCAGTCCAGCCGTAATGGCAATGGAAGGGGAAACTGGTATTAAAGCTGTATCCCGCTTGGCGCCGGAACGGCCCCTCCCCCGGCGTTTACTCCATTTACTCAAAGAACCGTCGTTCCAGGCCAGTTAAGGCACTCGCCTTATTGTCTCTCATTCAATTATGATGAGGTTTGTGTGTGTGTGTATGTGTGTGTGTTCCGATCGCAGGGCTGCCAAGAATGGAAAAGGTCGGCACAGCAAGAAGGAAGTTCCAATCCACAGAGTGGCTGATATCTCTGGGGTAAGCACTGGTGTGGGTGTGAGAGTGTGCAGGGTACCATATGCTGAGGGAATACGAAAGCGTTTGATTCCACAGCACATTCGAGGGATATAAATCTCAGCACGCGCAATGATATAATTTAATCTTTTTTAAACTGTGAACTAATTCACACCCACCCCCCCCCCCCTCCCCGCGACACCCACCGTTGCATCAAGCCCTTAATAAACTCTGCCCTGTTTTTTTTTTTCCTTCCACCCGCGCACGCAGAGATTTCCCCAGCCCCAATTCAATCCCTCTCGTATGACGACAACATATCCGCTACAGTTAATCAAAGCATCAGTGGCGCTCCAGCCCAACTTGTTTACGTCTGCCCAAACACTTAATACAGGGGCCTCGCTGGCCTAATGAAGCCTGATTGGAAATGTTCACCAACACGAAGATTAGCTCCAACACCAGGCCCCTTTGTAATGGATGCTAACCACCTCTTAACGGGCAACCGGTATATCAAAATGAGAATAAACATGAATTCTTGTGTGTGTGCTGTCAAGGGGAGAGACATCGCAACATTTAAATGAATCCTAATGACATTAAAGACGAGACATGACGATACATTAAAAAGTTGTCATCAGGATATTACAAAGGCATTCAAGGTCCCCCTGTCATACAATTCCAGTTGTGGTGTCTGAAGGACCTGAAAGGGCTGGACTAATTTTGAAATCAGTCTAACAAAATTCATCATTGCCATTGTGTGAAACCATAGACTTTATAAATAAGTGGACAAACCCTCCGTGACTTCACCCATAGAGTTTCTGAAGAACGGGTTTGAAGCAAAGTGTGCTGGCTCGGGCCGTCTTGGCAGTGTCAGACTGCCGCCTAACTCCCGGCTATGTATAATGAATGGATTAATTGATGGCTTAAAATAATTTCAACTGAGTTGTATAAAAATTCACTCCCCATGAACGCAGAAACTAGCTATAGAGACCAAAACCGTTTTTTTGTACCAGGCTGTAAACCTGTTTATTTCTGCTGTAAAGTTAGACATTTTAACATTGGGCTCTATGGGGATTGACTCGCTTTTGGAGCCAGCCTCAAGTGGCTGCAAGTTTTGGCACTTAGTTATTGGTTTCATTTCTAAGAATCGAATGTTACCGCTTGTGTAAAACCAGCCAATCAGTTTTGGGCCCCAGATGTGACATCACTTCTGGATTGTAACCATTTTTCTCTGTTCTATCCTGCCACTCCCAGTCAGAAGTCATCCAAACAATAAAATGTCATTTGTTAATCATGTAAAACCATATATAGATCTCTGTTTTACACATTTCTGGCGTGTATTAATATAGCTGTGTGTATTTATATAGCTGTGTTTGTATATACTGCAACTCTCTACTCGCCGGGTTACCGGTCTCTGCTACCAGACCTTTACAACAAATCCAAAATGCAGCAGCCCGTCCAACCAACCAATGTTCTCCCACATAACCCCCCTCCCCGTCTCAGCCCCCATCCGATTCAAAACATTAGTGTTGGCCTACAAGGCAGCAAAAGGAACCGCCCTGCTCTACCTCCAAGCTATGGTGAGATTCCAAGCCCCAGCCAGAGCACTAAGATTTACCAACTCGGCTGGCAGGCTGGCACCTCCGTCGCTACGAGCTACGCGCAAGAGTCGCGCAGCCCAGTCCAGACTCTTCTGTCATGACACCGCAATGGTGGAATGACCTTTCTGCAGCGGTCAGATCAGCAGAATCACTACCAATCTTCCGCAAGAGACTTAAGACCCACCTCTTCAAAATCCATCTCGGTACCTCGGCCACCGATCTTTCTACCTCCATAGCACTAATCCCACTAACTATCCTTATTCTATCCTCCTTTCCTCCCTTCTTTCTACTGTTAGATCAGCTCTAAGAATTGTAAGCATTTTACAATTAGCAATTATTGACTGTTTGAAGAGTGAATGATATCTTTCGATTATTGTAATTATTGACCGTTTTGAGGAGCGAATGATAAACCTTCGAGTGATGTTGTGCGAATGCATAGGTGAAGTAACCTTGTTGCATGATGCGGTCCTTATTCTTGGAGAATGTTATCTGCTGGCAAAAACTGGTTAACAAGTTCAACTGTTGACAAATGTACTAATTGTAAGTCGCTTTGGATAAAAGAGTCTGCTAAATGTATATTACCAGAATGTATACACCCAAAGGAAATGGTTTGCAAACGCATGAACAGCTGTGTTCATTTTGTTTTTTAACACACAATTCCATTTTTTTTTTTTGTTTTGGATATACCACTTGCCCCCTTTTGCCACCTGTTTGGGTTTTGACTGCATTTTTCACCCACTAGACAGATGCCGTCCTACTTGAGTGCAAGCTGTTACTTGGTATGTTCGAACTGAAGTGCAGTCATTATTATCATTATCCAGAATTTTCCCTTGAAACCATTTGGCAAGATGCATCGGCAGAGAGTGGAGTCGTGTTAACAATGAGCGATGAACAGAAATGTATAGTGATACAATTGATATTGCCACTGCTTGCTAGCTTGTCTTTTCACAGGGTTATTGACTCAATTTCCTATCTTGCATTTTCACACCACTCCTTCTAGGCTGCATTTTGTGTAGTGAAATATTGTTTGGACTGAATTCAATACAACAGCTTAATTCCTTTTAAATATGACACCAGCTTAATTGATATCTGGTAACAATGCAACTGAATCATAACAAGAGGAGTAGGCCTCACTTTGGTGGTTAGTATTTCTACTTTGGCCTGTTGACGAATTAAGATGTTCCGTGTATCTTGGTCGGTATCCCACACAAGTGGCTGCTTACGGATGTGGGGACACCTTTTGCCATCATCTTCGCTGCTTCCCGATGTCAGCAGGCCCCGTAAAATTAATAGCAGCGCGGAGTTGATGTGCTGACCAAGCATTCTGCCCCTTCTCATCAGAGGCTCTAATGCATTTTATACTTTTATAAAAACCAAACCCACTTATTTAGCCTGTAAAATCGACTAAGAACGCCTTACTATGTGCAGTCAGAGAAGAATTCAATAATGTATTAGCTTTTTAATTGAACAAGTCTAAGAAAACGACATGCAGTACTTTGAGCAGGACTGCACCTCGCATGATCCTTTTTAAAAAGCAAGCTGTGTGCCACAATACGCATACATACTCTATCTAAAGCTGCATGCACATCATACACTGTTAAGTAGAGCGGGAAAATCACACAAAACCTTGTTCAATGCTGTTTTTCTGCGAATTTAGAGCGACGGAACATAAACTTAATTTTGTTCAGCTTTTTGTTTTCCGCAGCTGACCTAACACAACGTCATGCTGTAAAATCATTGTTGGCCATTTTGAAAGAGCAGCAGGTTCAAAGTTCACACTGTACGAACATTGGGCAGCGCTATTTAATGACTGTTTTTTTTTTTATAAATGTATTTAGCTGTGCCTTAGGCCAGCGTTTGGGTGTGTTTTGTGAGGGAGAGTGGGGACAAAATGGAAGATGAGGTTTTTTTATTTATTCTTTTGGCAGGGTACAATACAGCATTGTGTGTGTGTACCCCAGTTGTTTAGCCAGGCTAATGTAACGACTATTCTAATAAAAGGACCAAAAAAAGCATCATCCGCTCAACCCCTCTACTTCCCCTGTTTTCTTTTTCTTCCCTGCCCCCTGCGAAACACACCCACGCACAGCTGTGCATGTGCACGCACACACACACACACATACACAAACGCACGTCGGAATCTTTTAGCCCAGCGTCGAAGGTTTGCTGATTGGGGGATTATGTTCAGTGAGCGGGGAGCAGTCGCAAATACTCCAGCTACATTTATAAACGTATAGTGTGGGAGATAAACACAGGTGGTGGGAGGAGAGTGCTTATAGTACTTGGGCCCTGGCCTCTCTCTCTCTCTGTGTAAAACTCTTCTTTATGACTCACCCTTCCCTTGTTGCATAATGAGGTCCTCTGCTCTCACCAATCCCCGCTTTCTTCCTCCCAATGTTTTCCTGGCTCGCATATTGCCTTTGTTTACTTACAGTATAAGATTGTGTGTGTCTAAGTGAGAGACACTAAATGCCCTCCAAAGTGTATTTATATTGTTTAAGTGGAGAGGTTAATTCAGTTAAGGTTTTAATCCTCATGTTTCACCTGTCATCCCTGTCATTTGACTCATTTTTGTGTATATACTTTCTCCACGTGTACCTGCTCCTCTCTGTGGTTAGACCCAGCAGTCTGCTGTGCCTACAAGCTCATAAGCAATCATATTTATTTATTTTTTGCGATGGATGATGGATCTCCCCTGCCACCGATACACCAGCCCTGCCTGAATACATGTGATTTAGCTCCGCTTGTAAATTTGGCCTGTGCTCGCCATTAAATCAGTGACTCACCCTCGGAGACTGGGATGAGACCTGGGTTGGTGTGTGTGTGTGTGCTCATTTGCCTTGCATTCCTGGCATGCCACTGAGCCACAATGCAGACCTTATTAAGACATGGCTCAAGATTTGTCCAGGTAATACCCTAGCACGTGTCTTTGTCATATACTGTATACATGTCTAGTGGCTAGAAACTGATGGCGCTTTTAGGAAACTCTACATTTGGGTGTAGATACAAAAATTAAACATTCAAAAAGTTGTCTCTCTAATACACAATAACAACAATAATAGTGTCGCTTAAAAACATGAGCAAATATTTTATTGGGTTGTCAAAGAGGAATCTTTGTTAAAATGACATTGCTAGAAAGATAGCCCAGCCCTTTTTAAGGTCCCTTCAGACAACACAACTGGGAAAACTTACATTTTTAATGCGAGATCTTCAGTTTTGTTGTTGTTGGTAGTCTCCCGTACTGATTTAGTTGGCAGTACTTATTTTTCCTCCTTGCTCATCCTCGCTTTCTCTGTCCGGCAGGATACCCAGAAGGCCAAGCAGTTCCTGCCTTTCCTCCAGAGAGCGGGGCGGTCAGAGGCGGTGGTAGAATACGTGTTCAGCGGCTCTCGTCTCAAGCTCTACATGCCCAAAGAGACCTGCCTCATCACTTTCCTCCTCGCCGGTAAGCCTCCCGCCCCCTCCCCACCCCAACCACCCTATTGTTCTCACCCCATCCCAAAAGGTCAGTTCCTTGGGTGTCCTCCAACATGAGCTGCCGCAGATCTCAGCTCAGCATTTCCTCCATGTCAATGTACAGTTACCTGTGTGTGTGTGTGTGTGTGTTTGTGTGTTTCACCGCGGGTGTGCGTCTAATGCCATGCCTCCTGCCGACTCTGAGGTCATAGGTTGTTTTCACCATGCTGGCCGTCAGTCAGTCTAGGGATATTACGTACGTGCGCACGTTTTTGCATGCACTGTGCCACACACGGTTTCGGCCCAAACATCTGTCAGTTGTCCTCACTGGCTCCCCCTGCTGACCGCCCTCTGACTCCACGCCAGGTCTGGTCTGATATCTAAGCGCTCCATCCATCTGGTTTCTGCCCCACCTTAGTGCTCAGTAGGGCTGTGCCATATCGTATCGTCCATCACGTACCGGTACAATTCCTCCCCAAGATAAGAATGTCATAATTTGTCGAGATATTGGCGATACAGTTGATGGCGTGTTTACATACATAGACAGTAACGAGTGGATGAAGCCACTCCATAGAGTTTGCATGGAGAGCAGTGATCGGGGGCTATTTCCTGTTAGGCGTCTCGTTGACTGGCTCTGGTTGGTGACATAACGCAACAGAAGAAGCACGGTGGGCTACTCGTCTGGTAGCTGCATCCCCAAACATTTTTTGGCTCGCTCTGTGGGCTCACGTTGTCTGTCTACTTGGTATACTACTTGGTATAGACTAATTGGTACAGTTTTACTATTTGACGTTTTACTTTTTTGGATCAATGTTTGTGTTTGCAAGCCTCTCAAGGCTGTATGCTGATGTGACTTGTGGCTAAAACGTGTTGAAAGGTACTATTTTCATTGTCATTTATATCGTTACCGCAAAAAAATACCATGAAATATCGTGATATCGTTTTAAGTCTATATCGGCCATCGCTAGTGCTCAGGTTCTTATGGATTTGGCTGATGTTCCACATCCAGGAATAGGGTTTAGGTCGATTAGGGTGATTGTATATACTTCAATATAAATGCACATTCTGAAGGTCGGGATGAATTATGTTTGCAGGCTGTATTTAATCGAATTGATTTATTTAATTATTTTCTCCTCCGAAACATCCATTGGGATCAATTTGATCGCATCTCATGCCTAGTCTAGGATGGTTGAAGTCCCGTAGACCGTTATCAATTTGATTGAGGTATAAATGCACTACCTGAAAACATTTTGACTAGCTTGTTTTTGAGTAATGATGGTTTCTCAAAAAACAAGTTCAATAAATACAGCAAACAAATGGAATATTTTGTATCGAATGTCAATGTGTAAAAGCTATAGGTCACAGCTCAAGGAATTTACTAAAGTCAAATTTCAAATTAAAGCTAACAAGAACACATAAATGGTTCATGTTTCATATCTATACTGTATAGATTTAGTTGTGCCTAAAGCAACAAAAAAAATATTCCACACATTTTGTATTCTCTCCTTGCCGTGAAAGATGCATGCCAGAAGGTCAGTGCTGTGGAAACTTGAGGGAGGCGCAGACAGAATCCTAAGCCGAATGTCGAACTTTTGCCATTCACAATAGTCAGCCCGCTGTTTACCTGAACCCATTATCGTCTGTCCGCTCAGACACGGTGCTCCATGTGTTAGCATCATGGACAGATAATACGGAGTACAGACAAATACTGAGTCCTAAGGATTTGTTTTACAATGAGGGATCCCCGTGTTATAGCTTGGGGCAGGCAACAGACGAGAGTGAAATATTGACCGCTTTACCTGATAACCAAACTACGCCTTTATTTCAGTTCCTCTGTGTTGTTTTGACAGTTTATGCTCCCAGTAAAAACGTTGAGGCTCTATCTCTGGCAGCCAAAGATGATTTGCACGTTTGCCCTGTTCATGAAGAAATGCTTATCCCTTCCAGAGAAGGCGGCACAACCCCTCCCTGTTGTCTCAATAAAAAAGGAGGCATTTTGATCCATCTTCATTTCAGTCCTAGTTATTGCCCACCAAACACAATGCCTCTCAATTTTCAGTAGGACAAACATAATTTATTTATGACAAACACTGAGATTCCGTTTAATTGTGCGTGGCTGAATTGCGGATACATTAATTAATTTGGTAATTTGCTTCTGATTGTCTTCTCAATCCACCACTGGTTTTCATAATTAATTTTTATTTTTTGTTCAGTGCCCTTTGCAAGATGCTTTGACACGACCCCTGCCAATAAGCAATCTGTACAGAGCCATATAGGCTTCTAATAATACTGTTTGGTGTTTGACATTATCCCCTGAGCAAATTATTCATGGTTAGGACAAAATGCACACTTACTCACAGAGAGCGTACTTGCATGAATTTAAAAAGATGTCAATCAATTATGTGTATTTTTGATTTCATGTTTTTATTTTATCATTTTCAGCAAATAGCAATTCACATTATGTGCCCCTAGTCAGTTTAATTAGTGTTCCCCAGCAGAAAAGTTTTGTACACTTAAAAGAACATTAGCAAAGAATTAGCACTGATTGTTATAAATTAATGTATCATTTTATTTATTTCTGTCTCCCTTTTTCACCGTATACCTGCCCAGCACTAACATATCTGGAGCAGTGTGGTTGTACATGCACACTGTACATGCAGTGTATAGTTTCCTATATGCGCTTGTGATGTCTTAGTGCGGTTTTGCGTATATAGTCCAATTAGACCCCCTCCTGTAATGTGAGCCAGCCCCTCAGCTATGACCAGAGCTCTTCACTGCCTCACAATCTCCAGCCAATCTTCCTCCCTTTCATGTCAGTTATATCGGCGCTTTTTATTCACCCGTTTTCCACTGTGGGCCCCCGTTTTTAAAATGACGCCTCTTATCTTTATCTATACGTGTGCCTGAAGCCCTTCACCCGAAGAGTTTTTCTTTTAAAAAGCACAGTTTGTCGACACATAATGGTTTTTGTTGAGATCAGATTTGCAAAACCTGCGGCTCAGATAGGGGTAATGTAATAGTGCTAGCAGGACATGCCTAAGTATCGGCAATGGTGCTCGAGGTATGATGATCTCTTCAGAGAGATGGGATGCACGGTGAACCCAGAAGCACGGGAATACCTTTTTGTGCGGGAGCACACGCGGTCTACATAAAGGCATAATATGCAATTTACCTCCACTATATAAAATGTTGGGAACTCACTACAAAATGGGCTTTTTATTTGTCCTTTGTTTCCTTTTGATCGAATGTCTGCACATATGCACACTAAGTTAGCCCTAATGACATGCTTGTGTCATTCTATCAACTGAATGTTTGCTTACGATGACTGGTGTATGACCTATTGAGCTACTGACTAATGGACTTATTGTAAGTTGCTTGGAATAAAAGCATCTGCTAAATGCTCTAAATGTTATTTCAGTTTCAATTGGTTATATTCCAGTTATGCACGTGAATATATATTTCATTGTGGATAAATTTCAGAAAATCTTTCATACTACGATTTAAGTTTAAGTCAGATTAACATGACTTAAGCTTTAGGTCAGATGTTTGTGATTTAAAGCTTCAAATAGAATTCTGATAAAATGATGTTATTAGAGCAAGACGTACGAAGGCAGGCTCCTACGTTAATTTTCTCTTGATGCCCTGTAGGTATGTACGGCAGCAAATTAGACGTTGATTACTGCAACACTTTCTTTTTACACATTATATTTAACCCTTTAAACCTTCAAAGTTTTGTTATCACCGAGTCAAATATTACACTTGTTGCACCAGGTTATGGAAACCACACGATGCACGCTGGTTCCTCTAAGTATTTATTTCCCTTCAGTATTAAAGGACTGTGTTACCAGTACAGTTCCACCCACTACCCGTCAGCCAATTAGACTTGTTTCTAGGGGAGGTGATTGAAGCTGAACGGAGAAGAATTTGAGTGTAAGAAATCTACTTTTGCTGGGTTGGAAATGACCATCTCAAGGAAGTTGGAGAGCACGGATACTAACTAAAAAACATCACACGGCCTCCTCTGCCAGCAATCAGTCTGCTTAGCCAGCTTTATATTCGTTTTAGCATTACTATTGGTTCTTAAATGGCCGCTTTTATTCTCTCCGTCTCTATCGCCAGGGACACACTTTACGTACGTAATACAAAATTTTTATAGTATTTCTGTAATCGTATCAAAAGGCCCTGTTTTCTTTCCAGTCTTTGCAGCACCTTCTGGATTTTGCAGAGGCGTGTAGACGGAAAGAAAAGCCCCTCCACTTTCAAAGGGGGAACCGGAGGTTTGAGAAAAGCCTCTTCCCGTCTTCGCGATCAACCTTTCGCCTCCTCCCTCCAGGGGTCTCACCGGAGGGCGCTCTTCCACATGTCTGCTTGACTTTCTTTGAGAGTTGTCTGTTTCTCAAAGCGGGCAGGGGCGGATAAGTGGGGTTTACACATAAAGGGGTGAAGTCATAAAAGGAGTTGGAGGTGAATGGACTGATGTGGAAGTGGAGTATGAAGGAAACGCCATGGCTGAATAGGAGTTAAGACGGGGTAAAAAGGAGGTTGTAAAAAGGATTATTAAACCGAACTGAAACTGGGGAGAGTGCGGACATCAAAGCGCTGACGTTTTTTTCGACGGAAGCCTCCGTAACCTTTCAAAGCCACTCGGAAAGTGTGTAGAAAGACGGATAAAACCCGCGGTCTGTCGGACACAAAGATTTGGTGTAGGTGGGAAGCACCTTCTCCTGTGAACTCTAAAGATGATAAAGATCCCATGTAAAAGTGTGCAGTAATATATGCTGAAGCACGCCTACTGTAACTTCTACTTCATAGTCTCCCAGTCTGCGACTGCAACTTTTGCTGCTTAATGCGATTCTCTCCGCAGCCAGAAACTCTCCGATATACTTTTCTTTGTGCATGTGAAAGATTGTATATTCACGTCAATGTCTTTCAGCATTGATGGAAGATCTACCAAGAACATGGCATCTCTCCCCATTTTGATAAAGCAGTTTTGCACAGGAAGTTTTAAAGAATAAAATGATCCACTGCAGTGGCAGGTGCATCTTGGGTATTAACTACCTTTTTTCTGACATTTATTGAAAGAAATGTGCAGAACATGGCTGTAGTGAATCGCAGCCTGGTAATGCCACCTCCAAAAACATCATGGATGGGTTTTCAGACATCATTTTCCGCAGAGTTCCGCGCTTTAACCCCCCACCGCACACGCGAACACACTCCCTATTGCGACGATGGCTCTGGCACGTAGAGCGAGGGAGAGGCGGTGAGCGTTGATGAGCCAGTCTATTGTGGATTAAAGATTAAACCCCTCAGGTGCTGGTGTTCTTTCAGGAGAAATGGCCATAGCTTAGACCAAACCTCTTCAGAGGTAATGAGCCTTTACATTAGAGAGCTGTAGCAAAATGATGAACACACACACACACACACACACACACGCACACGCACACGCACACGCACACGCACACAGACACAGTTCCCATCAACCTCTCCTCCCTGAATATCCCGATTCCTCACCCCCTGTTTGGCTGTTACTGGGGCTAGCCAATTGTCACCAAGGGAGAGTGAGAGAGAGAATGGATTATTTATTTTTTTGGGTGGTGGAGTATAATGATGGAGAAATGATGGTGTAGTTTAATTATACTGACATGGCTAATACAGGAAGATGAGAAAACAAGATAATACTGTAATTTTGGATACATTTAGAATGATTGCCGTCATGTATTTTTATCTATCCGATCTGCACAATGCAAAATGGCTTCTACCATTGTTGTAATCGGTGCATAACTTTGATAGCATTGCTTGCTCGTTAGCTACATTTGAATAGCAGGAACGCAACTATGGGCATTCCGGTATACCAGAGAGCAAAGGAAGAACAGATAAACAAAAACAAGTCTTGACTTAATTAAAAGATGCCGTGCCACTAAGGTCATCACTGTGTAAAGGGTTAGTTGATAAGTCTGCGTAGACGCAGGTTTACAGCAACTGCACATTTCTCATATTCCGTCGTCTCGAGCTACGCCTCCAGGACAGAGCCCATTAACTTGGCTTGGTGTGCGGAGATGGAGGGGTCAGCTTAATCTAATTCTCCCCATGTTGGGTCAGATGAATACGCATTCAATTAAAAAGTAATACATTAATAGCGAAATAATGCTCGCCGGATATTAATTCATAAGCAAATTCTTACATGTGTTTTTTGGTGTGTAAGATGAATTGGAAGTCGATAGGTCACCGCCCACACAATGGATTAATGTGCGCTATCTGCATATGTGCTGGCTAAGGCTAGTATTATTCCTACCAGTCGCTCTAAATTCCTGATATTCTACACTCTGTTGTTTGTCTGACGCATACAACACGAGCAGTTCCAAGTGGTTAGCTTTGCTATATTAGTAGAGCAATGCATGTCAGTGTGGGCTTTGTCTTTCCTTTTGTCATTAAGACACAAACAGCTCCCCCTAAAGGAGGAAAAGAGTTCTCCACCCGTTTGCCTGTGGGCAGTACTTGGCTTCTGCAAACTCTCGCATGTACCGCTCGTTCTCATGTGCTCGTTTGTGCCGTCGAACATTCCTAATTAACGTTGTTTCTGTCGCGCCTTCGGGGCCAGGCACGCACTCTTAATGAGGCCCTTTAAAGCCAAGACAAAATACCAAGATGCGCTGTTGTTGGATGTGCGCTTCAGGCTGCGTGGAAGAATAATGCCTTCTCCCGCTGTCTTTGTTACTCAAAACACCATACAGAAGGCTCCCATGTGGATTCGATCCAGCGTGTCGCGTGACCTACATGGTGTGCAATCCATGCATTTGTGTTTGAGATCAGATAAGACGGATATCGCCTAATTTGAGCCCGATGTTTTATCTAATTGTGTTGTAAGTAAGTTACGTGTCGGTGCTCCTCCATTTGTCTCCGGGTATTCCCTTGTGGTTGAAACTAGCATTGAGAAAGCGTCTTGGTTTGAATTTCTGAGAGGCACGCCCCCACACCCGAGGACTGGCACTCCTCTGTACGTCCCCTGCGGCACCCCTAGGCTCAAACCATTCTCTACCGCTGTTTCAAACCGAAACCGGCAAGCTGGGGCTCTGGGCTGCTCAACAAAATTGAGTAGTGTGCCTTTAAAAGGCAACAAGCGTTCCACTGTGTGCGAGTTCTTTGTGATGCATTTTTGCACGTCCGTTCCTATAGGCATGTACATACTTTTATTTGGATAAAAGCCCTCCTCTTTTGTCGAAGCAGCCCTGGAGAGGCGGTGAGTCACCATGGACTCTACAGTTATGGCCGCCTCCCCCTCTGCCCTCACCGTCATCTTCACCTTTTTATACAGTCTGCGCTTTCTTGCTGTACGCCGAGTCTCATTTGTGCTGTGGTCGCGTTCCTCCTGCCTGCCTCAGTGTCCCTCATCTCTCCTTGGCTTTTCTCGCTGCCACTATCCCACATGGAAACCCTGGCCTGATCTACTTCTATAAATACTCTCAGATGATCTTGGCCATTTGTGTTTTCCTATGCTGGTACTCCTTTCCCCGCCGCCTCCCTCCTTTTCTCCTTCCCCTCCTTTTCCCAGGGCAGGTCAACTAAAAAATGTTTGCTTGAAGCCCAAACGGACCAAGTGTGCGTTATAGCATCGTACATGGTTGGTTGAAGCTTGTTGGTCTTTAATACGGCACTTCCAATGTAGATCTGAGTTATTATCTGAAGATGAATCCACTTCGGCTGAAAAGCTACACATGCTAATCGTTGAAGGTATTGACGTAATGAAGGGTCTCCAAAGTGAAATATTGGCATCGTTGGCACAAATGTGGGGAACCTAGATGGTGAACGAATTAAAATCATTGACACTGATTTAATTTTATTATAGCAAATGGATAAGTATTAATACACATAATTGTGTTCGGTATAGGACTGGAAAAAATTTTCAGCCTCACGCACAGCACTATAGAGCACATGTTGCCGGACATTTTGTGTGCACTTTGTCGCCATTCAATTTCCTTATAATGGGCATTAGAAAAGTCTTAAGTCTTAATTTTAACTGGATGAAATTCCCAGTTTTCTGCTCTGCCCAGGACACACCGGGCTATTTAAATGCTAATCTTGGTCAATGCACTATTTATTAGCTATTAGCAGCTAATTGAGTTGTTGTAGTAGTAGTTTTGCTCTCCTTTGGGAAAGATGTTCCTGTTATTTGAGGACATTGTGTCTGCATCTGCTATTGGACTTTACACAAACACATCTCTATACTTTAAGATTCTATCGTCTAATTTCATCCTCCCCTTTTGCGGTGTTGCGTAAATGTGCACACTCTGCGGTTTACTTTAACAAAAACAAAAAATCCGCCTAGCTGTGTTATCCGTTGGACGGTGCACCGTAGATTTACCTCTATTTATCTCTCGTCCCCGCGAGAGCCCTAAACAAGGGAGCTAAAGACTTCATACAAATCTTGCCATCAACAGAGAGTGCCTGGAGCTCTGACTGTGAAGTGGAAACAACCAACATTGAAGATGGAGTCTCTGCTGAGGAGGCAAGGGCAGGAGAGGGAGGCAGAATGAGAACAAAGCGAAGCGCTCTGAAGGACTGTCGTCACTTTGTTAGCACATTGTTGAAGGGTTTACCACCTCTAAATCAAGCACACGGTTACTCTGCATAAATCAATACAGCAAAGACCCGCGCGCATATGCGTGCATGTATGTGTGAAGGCCAAGTGGTCGTGCGTTTAATTGCCCCTGGGAC
The DNA here is from genome assembly GCA_027575585.1 of Percopsis omiscomaycus. NCBI lineage: Eukaryota > Metazoa > Chordata > Actinopteri > Percopsiformes > Percopsidae > Percopsis > Percopsis omiscomaycus. The sequence goes on along the minus strand of JAODLI010022811.1, from coordinate 979 downwards.
CTCACGGATGAATCCAGAGGCAGTCCCTATATGCTATACATTCAGCAGTAGATGCAGCTCTTTGGTCTGTGTGCGGGGGTTGCAAAAAAAAAAGTACCTGCCATACTGTATAACTCGGCTGTAATCCCTGCACTGCTGGCTCCTTTTCCCTTTAGAAGTGTATGTGCATAGTTGTGTTTGAAGTCCTAACAAAGGTAGAATAAAAGGCTGGCTTCTTGATGGAAGCCGGGGGTTTCTCCTCCACTGAAGGCATCATCTGGGCCATCAAAGGGCCAGCCAGTTCTACAAAAGCTTTACGTGCTCGGTGTTGACCGATGATCGATTAGCTTAGCCGCTATCATCGTCGGCTAATCCGTGGCGTGCCACTGACTTCCATGTAATTGTGTAGCTCAATGTTCTGACCTCTAACCATTAAGGCATTAAGAATTCTGGATTTAGGGAATTGCAATATCTGCGATTTTCAGCACATCCAATTTCCCCTTGTTATTGTAGTTCCGAGGGAAGTAAACTCGGAACCATGCAAGTGTTGGGGGGGGTCAACTTATGTTAGAAACTCTGACCCCGTCTTTGTGTTAAATTCCAGGTATTGAGTGTCCACGCAGTTCCAGGAACATCCCTGGCGGGATGCAGGTGGCTGAGCCCTTCAGTGACGAGGCCATGATGTTCACCAAAGAGCTGGTGCTACAGAGAGAGGTAAGCTATAGGCCATTTTGGCTCCGGTCTCCTACCCGCTATGGCCCAGTCCAGTGTCTGGAAACCAGTGTGATTCTGGAAACGGAGTTGTTGGCTTCAAAGTCATGGAGCGATGATGACTAGTTTACTTTGAACAGGAGTTGGACACTAGTTACTGATATATCCTTGCAGCTGATGAAAGAATGAAGGATTGTTGTACGTAGGCCTTCACTTTGGCCACAGTTATGAATTGGGCCTTGTCACCGGTGAAATCCACCGCAAAACCAGGGGTGGGGGGGGGGGGGGG
>JAODLI010022790.1:0-21601 GCA_027575585.1 Percopsis omiscomaycus | reverse complement strand
TGTGTGTGTGTGTGTGTGTGTGTGTGTGTGTGTGTGTGTGTGTGTGTGTGTGTGTGTGTGTGTGTGAGTGAGTGTGAGAGAGAGAGAGAGGGAATAAACACAAGGCCTATTTAAGTGCGAGGCGTAATTTGAGATGAATCCAGCTGGGTGACTTAAAGTTTGTGTGAATCAAAATAAAAACATGCACCGGAGACATGCAAGGTGCGTTTACACTGAACACATGGATGTATTTTCATCCTGAAAGTTGCATAACACTGTTTCACAACTACCTTGGGTTGCAACAACAACAAAACAAGGTGAAATAATAGCCACGCCACAGCGGCAGACTATTTTTAGTGGTTAGAGTTCAAAAACAGTTCACAACAATGCTAAAAGAAGTGCCTAGCCCCCCTATAGCTCAACTTAGCCAAGCAACAAAGGCATGACCTCCCTGACTGTCTACGACCCCATCAGGGAGGATTAAAGACAATACAAAAAAGACATGGCCTTGTTGTACAAGAAAACAACATCAAATAACAAGGCTTCTGTGATATCCAGGAAGTCAGGACAACCCACAACCTTTCAAAACAGCGATGTTCACAAATATGCAGTGTCAGAAAGAGCCATCCATCCATCTCATCCATAATTTATGAGATTCTACATGAAATCCGGGAAGGTTAGCCAATTGCTTGGAATAGCAAGGAAGCAGATCTCAGAAATCAAGATGTCAGAAATCACACTGCAGCTTGCTGGGAGAGAGCATTGTGTATTACTGTTAGAGCCAAAATGCCCCCCCCCCCACACACACACACCTTGCCCTTAAACAGCACCTTTAGAGTGGGTGCTTCAGATAAATGTGTGAGAGTATTGAGGTATGTCTGAAGGCCCTATCCAGGCCATATAATCTCTCAGCAGTAGGAGATCTCAGGTTCAGGGTGCTAAACAAGGCCAACAGCAGCAAGGTATGTCTGAGACATGATAGGCACAACACGTAGAAAGCTATTTTTACATGCAGGGCCAGACTAGCAGAGCTGATGAGGTCAGAACTTGGCTGAGGGGCAAGCACCCCTCTGTGCAAACCCAGAACTGAGGCATCGCCACGAATATAACCATCAACCACAGGATTTTACTACTGTACGGATATGGAGGTAAATAGAATACCAGATACCGGTATCTATAGTCAGATCGCACAGTATGCTTACACACACAAACACACACACACACTGTATCTCAATTACTGTGAATTATTAAATTATTATTATTATTGAGAGATATGTCATTAAAGCAATTACATGGGTGAAAGACATGACCTTCTCGATTAACCCATGTTCAATTAATGGCGAGGAGTTCTCCACGACCTTTCTAAAGGATGGAGACATTCAAATGTAGGGAAACTAAACTGAACGGACACATTCATTTTACACTCCAAATAAAATAAATATGTTGCTGCATTATGGTTACCCTCATTATGACATATCCTTAGGACAAGAAAAAGTTGTATTACGTTACATTTGAGTTATATACTTTTTTATATACTTATATACTTATTATGTTATTTGCCTCCGCCAGTATCCCATCCATGCACAAATGTAATTGCCAGAAATGCTGTGAAGAAGCTTCTAAATGAAACTGGAAACCAGTTTTATCAACCACCAGTATTGTCAGATGTTTATAAGCGGCCTCCAGTTTCAGCCGTGGGCTGTATGCTGGCGTTATTTCTCATGTGAAAGAATTATGAGGTAACGTCACAGCTTCAATAAAGGTTGTGCAGCTCAACAAGACTAACCATCTAAATAGCTTCATGATAATAAAGAAAGCAAAGATTAACATCCTGGTGAGTATGCCGTGACTGAGGTATTATATTAGAAAAGGAAGAGCTCTTCAAATAAAAATGTACTTCAAAACCCCAACAACCTTGACGCAACAGACCAAACCAATTGTGGTGATGACATTCAAAATGAATCGAGATTAAACTAAAGACAATATGAATTTATAATGGGATTGAATGAGTAAGTTATAAGTGGGAACTTGGATTGCCTGTCCCCTCTGGAAGACCAAAAGCCAGCCACAACAAAGCCCATGATCTAAGTGTATGTCCTTTACTTTTGTTTGTCAGCTGATACTAAATATGACCTAATAGCCGCCGATACCAAAAATTACCTGAACCGGCTCCGGATAAAGCTTGGATCGACCAAACAATTATATTTGCAAATAAAGCAGGTTTTTATTCTATCTATCAATGATGAATAGGAGCAATAAAGACAGAATTGAGACTGATGCTTTAAATAGACTACATTATACAGGCAAGCCCTTGGAAAACCCCCCCAACTAAAATAGTTTACGAGTAGGCTAGTGTCCACAGCATTGTACTGCATTGATCGTCCAGCCCTGCTCGGTTACATCAGCAGAAGTCAGAGGACAGAATCCAGTCGAGCTTGGAATGCAGCACAACTATAACCATCTTCAGAGCCATTTCTGAATAAATCCCTTGGTTTCAGGGTCGTACCGTCTATTCCAGGCTGGTCTTGGTGTGCTGGTCTCAGGGCATGTTGATGCGTACATGAATCAGTGAGAGGAATGACCATTGTAATAAAAATCACTATTTCATTCAGTAATACTGACCTGTCAATTAGGGTTAAAAAGACTGACGGTCTCTAAGGGTGAAGGGATGGTGAGGTGGAGTTTGCTTGAGTCATTGTTAAGGTCAAAGTTTGTGTATCCAAGACCTGGATGATGTTCCAGCCTAATTGGTTAGGTGTCTGAAGGTGAAAGCTCAGCAGACATAACTGCCATGATCCCTACCCATCACTTTCCAGAACAGCGACATTAACGAGACAATGTAGGGTTTTTATTATAAAGAGGGAGAATGTTAAGAGGTCTGGAGGACGTCAGCAGTCAAAAGGCTTTGCGTCACCGTCGGCCCTGGCTCTGTGTTTCCATTATGGACCACAGGACTCTTGACAGTGGTAGGCCCTTCCTATCCCACCTCCCAGTTCTATTGGACAATGGATGACACCATTAAACCATCACTGGCCCACTAAGGCTGTCTATGCAACGAAAACCTGAACTGTGGCTGCCCTATAAGGAGATACGCTTTCACTAACTTATAGACTTCAAAAGCTTTGCCTGGCAAAACTTGTGGTATGGAAGCTTGTTCTAATGATGCAGGATGTAAATGACAAACATTATCATATTATATAGTCACACCTGGAGGCCATCGAGGGACCATTTCTTCAGCAATAACATTGTTTATTTATCAAAAGCACAAACCTCAAACTGACATTTTCCTCAGAGGAAAACGTCAAATAATTGCATCTAAATTAATGACAGTGAAAGCTCATATCAAGCTGGAAGACATCTCTCAGGGTCTTTGATCTGTGAGATGGGTACATTAATCACTGTCTGGACAGCCTCTGTGGAGCTTGTGTGCACATTCCCAGTTGTATTCTTTGTAGACCATGTAATTGATTGTAGCTGAGAAATGCACGTTTATTACTTGTATTAGTATTATATATAAGTGTATTTTAGCCAGTATTAATCCATTTTGATTTGTTAGCCTATTACTTAGGAGATCTCTGGTTGAATTGAAATAAATAATGCATCTTTTATTGGCTTCAAACTGTGTCGGTGTGTTTTCCAGCTCCTACACCTCTGGGTCACACCTGTTCTTTAGCCCCAGCCCCGGCCCAGGGCATGGGAAGAGGTCAGAGGTCATGGTGTCACATGACATTTCCTTCACATAAATCTGTTTCAGTTTCCATATCTACACGAATGCACAGTCACAAACACTGCTGACTGACCCAATATATCACTTATTATCATAAACATACAACTATAAAATAACTCTCAATAACCTTGTTACTACAGGGTTGAACTATTCACATGTTGGTACAAAAATTATGTTAGTTATGTTGATAGTCTATCTATAAAGCAAAGTTTTTGTGAATTATTTTGAGAATTATTTGTTCTTGAACTGATCTGTACAAGTTTAGCACAACTGTTAGGGGAAGAATAAAGGCAGGTCAAGCACTGGGCCATTACTCTTTCTGGCAAACAAAAAACACCATGTTTTAAAAGTAGCTAAGTTTTGAATGTCACACTGCTCTGCCATTTCAAGATATGCTTAGAGGCCACTGACTCTTTTAAAAAAATTTAAAGTAAATATACTGTGCTGTATGTCACTTGCTAGCCAGGTGTTGCAGTATAGCCTTGACTATAAAAGGTAGGTGAAATGTCCTAGTCAGCTAATTGTTAACCAAAGAAATAAATAGTAAGAAATATTCTAGACCTGGTCTCGTCAGTGGTGAAGTCGGGTATTGTAATACGGTATTGAAACCGTAATACACTTAAGATCATTATATTGACCACAATGAACCTGTACATGATGTGTCATTAATTTTAAAATCCTGAAACCAGTCAAAAACGTCAAACGTCTGGCCTTGTTGACACGATCAACTCATGAAATGTAACGTTAGTCAGAACACAATCATGGAGCAAGACCTGACAGCTAAAATCCGACAACAGGATGGAGAGGAACTAACGTCATTCTCCAAAAGTCTTAGTAATACAGTACATTTACTTTCACACAATGGGATGCAATGAGATGAGCACCAAAAGGCAGACAAAAGTGTGTGAAATTATGCAAATGCAACTTCGGAGTTCTGGGGAAAAAATCAGGTAGCCTATGTTTTCTGCAGTCAACGTTACCTATCTAATATATAGGTAGGGTCGAGTAGATTGTTGGGTATTTACATTGTATGCGTGACAACCTTAAATAAAATGAACACAAACAACATTTTAAATACGAATAAGTATTTTATTCAAGATGACATTATGTGGCGACATGGTGTCACCACCTAGCAATGAGCGGTTAACCCTCAGCTAGGTGAAATCTAACAACGGCGAGGAAACTTCTGAGGAATCTTTAATAAACCATGTAGACTACAGTATGGCATACATACTTAGTACTTCACCAATAGCAATATGGGTCGTTCTTCATCTATTGTGCAAGGCATTGCATTCCTAATCCGTGCAATACACACTGGAATTTAGCAGCGACAAAAAACGGACTAGACTTGTGGCTCAGAAGGAGCAGTTAGTTGCGGAGAAAGCTAAAGTTTCAGTACCTTTGAGATCCCGAATCTTTTCCGGTCCCGATCCTGGAAATTCTTGACTACCATAATCCCGTTACAACAAACGTGTTTTAGTCAATAATCTCGGAAATACTGGTACATTTCAACTATCGCCGCTGTTCCTCTGGAGCAGATTTCGCACACTCCTCCCTGCGTGGCTGTACAGCCGCAGTTTTTCCACAGGCTGGACGCGGGAGCGAGCGTACAGAATAGAGGCTTGCCAAAAGAATCGAATGAACGCGCAATTTACAGGATCGTAAAATGTCTATTATAAATATAATTCAAATATTCCACCAACTGCTTTAGACTATAATACTATATCAAAATTAAGTTGTGGTGGTTAGGGGGATTTTTAGTGATGACAGTGATCTCATTAATCGATGTAAATACATGTTTTTCTCTTAAAGTTGTTTTGCTAATTGGAATTCATCCATTCACTCTTGAACACAGCATGAAACAAACAAAACAAACAGTATACTTATTCCTAACATTAAAAAAATACAAAACATTTCAACCCACATCTAAGTGGAATGGCAGTGTCAATGTGCACGCTTACAATTGACTGACGTCTCAAGCACCATTTGGAAGGAATTCCCCTCCTCTAGGGGGCGGGGGTGGAATCCGGGTATATATCTGTTGGAGGAGGAGCTGAGCCAGGAGTTGACATGTGGGAATGACTCAAGTTATTTTACACATTCCAAGAATTGTTTTATGCTTTCTGCCCGGCACGGAGGCCAAGGCTTTTTCCAGTGAGAGCGATGGAACAGATGGATCAAGGACGAACACCGGGCGGGAACTAACGTTTAACTAAATATTTCCTTCTCTAGCTGAATAAATATGACTGGAGAGTGGGATCTAGGGTGCACGATAATAGTTTTCTTTTTATGTTAAAAAGCCGTGACCTTTAAACGAATCACATGAAGGATCTAGCATCTACACATTTTTCAAGGTATTAAACGGAAAGATACAGCTAGTGTAGGCCTACTAGCTAAACTTTATCTGGCAAATTAATTATATATATTTTTCTTTTAAACAATACTAAAGATATCGTTTTACAATGGCTCCCAGTTACCACTAGAGGGTATTGCCATGGCCAAATATGCTCCACCTATTTCCCCAATACATTTGAACCAAACTGAACAAAAGACCTTGTGAAACACTGCTGTGGCTGCAAAATCTAAGCATATATTTATCATGCACATTTTCATCAGTTGAAGAAAATCGTTAAACTAGCTGCTGAGTGCCTAAATTCATTTGTGAAATTACATTTTACCGTCAACAAAGTTCTTGGCATCTCGTCGGCGTATTAGTTTCGTTCAAACGTAGGCCTACCTCTCCATCAGAGAAGCGATGCAAATGAGTGTCAGTCGTGGTAAACAGAGCCAAACGCACCACAATAAACTTTAATCAGATTTGGAGTAATTATCACAAGAGTGCACATTATCTTAAAGACAAATATGCACCAGTGCACTCTCAATAGTCGAAATGGGGGAGAAAATACAAATAACTCTTGTGTTTTGTGAAAAATCAGGGGATCTGAGACAGGAATGCAGTATGATTGGTAAACAAGATCCCCCTCACACAGGGACACACAAACTGACTCTGGTTCCTTCACTGGACCTGGACTGTGTGATCAGGCACCAGCAACCAGCACCCAGCATCATTAGTAATGTTCACCTACATAATGCCATACAAACTGCACACTGTATATTTTGTGTATTATACTGTAGCATCACACATTTTAACCCATCTGTCGCAACCCCACATCACTACATACTGTATATTTGTTTTTCTATTTTACTTAAGTTTATTAGGATTGTCTTCTCTCTTTCAACGAAGCTACTACACAACTAAACCATGATAACACATGACAACTACACCATGATAACACATGACAACTAAACCATGATAACACATAACTACACCATGCCAACTTACTTGGCAATAAATCTTATTCTGATTTTGAAACAGCAGATTTTTCTTAAGTCTCATAGACTACGTTAAAATATCCAGACTTACCTCACACTATTTGTCTGACAGAACACGTGCACTGCCAACATATTTGTGTTTCAGATCATCTCAAAATGATTGCCTGTGTATCATACTTTTCTAGAAATATACCATATGGTTTGGGGGATTATGAAATCATTGTTCTGGAGGCATGACGGACGTGTCGTTGGGCATGATTTTCAGGGAGACAGTGGTGGTACGCACCAGTTTGAGAACCCAGTCCAAAAGATTAGTCTTAATAATAATCCCGTCAGTTTTGCAGAAACCATCCAGGATGTGAGGCCGGATCAACACATCTCCGGACTCTGACTCACTGCTTCCTCTTCCCATTCCAGGATCTGTGTCACTCTGCAGCAGCTAGCCCTCCTCTCCTAATGTCAAGCCACTCCTGCACCAGCAGGAAGCTGGCTGGGGACGTGGGCAAAGCCTTATTAGGAATGCGTTTGCGTTTCTATGAGAATGATGACCGGGAACATGAACGCATGATGAGGGTGGGGGCAGAAGGGCACAGCAGCTGTAACTGAACTCGAGTGGCACGTGACACGGTAGGCTGCCAAAACAAATTGTGCCCCCCCCCCCAACACACACACACTTTTTCACAAATATGGGTCTACATCAAAGCAGAGGGCCATCGCTAAGCTCATTAAGAAATAAGCTCCACTGCTTTCCCCTATGCAGTGAACATGAATTGATTCTCTAACACGAGAGACATGATCACTAGAGCTTTCAGTGTGGCAGTAACCCGTTTTTGAGATGTAAGCACAGAGCAGGGTTCCAATAGGCTATGCGTTGGAACCCTTTACATGCATAGGTTATGCAGTCCTTCACCATTAACCAAGGGAAACTAACACCAAATAAGGGCAAGGCGTAAAAAGGTATAATTCAACAGCTTTTGCTGAGTGCTACTTACATAATTCACAATCTATATACACAGTATATTACATTACAGTAAAACAATACTGAAGCAGGATGCATTAGTTCATAATAATAGACCAGTATAAACTGTACAGTATTCCGGTGGCATACCTGTCCATTGTGGACCATTGTGAACAGGAAGTGACCACTGGCAGAGAGGAAATGGTCATCAGTGAATGGAAACAAATTATTATAATATAATGTCAGGACTGAGACTTGCAATTTGCACCTTAGAACAGTGAAAACATTATAATTGATTAGCATGATTAGATACATATGGACTAGCATAACTATTGTAACCACTGAAAGTGGCCCATTTCAAAACAGACCAATTTCCACAGGCTCTTTGAAGAGAACTGTTCAATGGAAAACATCACACAGCGAAAATGCTACCTATTTCAGGCCATTGATTATTTGGAGCATGACAAGTTTCTGCATTACTAGTTTAGACTACTACTAAACAAAACCTTATAGGCAGAGAACAACATAACTTGGCTAAACTCCATATAGACTAAATTACTAAATGACTTGTGATATGACTAAAACATATGAAGCAGTAGGCTGTTTATTACACAAAACTCAATGAAGACTAGATTCTAATGAATCATCATTGCACGAACCAATCCACATCAAAATACAAAACACTAAGTGCTGATGTGTTACGATTGAATGTGTTTATTGAAAACACACAAGGAAGGAAATGGCACAACAGTTTCATCCTCCCCCAAACAGGGCAGAAAAATGGTAAAAAAAACAACAACAATAAAACAGACACATTTTTCTGAGTTCAGACACAAAACATATTTCTAAATATTGCAGTGAAAACATTTGATAAAAAAAGTACACATAAATTCAAACAGATAAGAAACAATGAAGAAAAACCTTTACAGTATTGTGTCCTTCCAACTCATGTCATATACGAGTATAAAAACAAAATTATCCTAGTTTAAAATGTTACCAGATACATCTAGAAAATAAATAAATCTCAAACGGTACGTCACCTCACCTGGATAACAAAAGACGTCTTAATATTGAGCATGATGAGATATATTGACCAAAAGATTCATCAGCTTTCAAGACTTCTTAACTTGGCGTAAACCTTTACCTGTGTTCCCTTTCCAATCTCAAGCCACATTAACAGTGGGACATGGTCAGATTATCTAGACAAAAGAAAGCAAGGATCGAAGATAAATGCCACATGAGCCTCTGATGAAAGGCAATTGTCAGAACAAGACACTTGTCAAGTTATTCTTCATTATGTGTAAATATGGCAGTGTGTGACACAGTCAGGGTGTTAGCTATTAGCAGCGGCAAAGAATGAGCCAATTCAAGTTAATTTATACAGTCTACAGGTTAGAGCCTCCTAACATTCAACTGTTGTTCCCTTGGGCAATGAGGGAATTTCCTACCTGTCAAGACGATTGACAACCTCTCTCACAGTGTTGATGAGGTTCTCGTATTCCTGTGGGTTACCAACGATGGTGCTATGGAGCTTCTTCATGTAGGAGTCAATGGAGTCCAGAGTGGGTGTCTCTCCACTGCCTGCAGAACAATACACGAGGATGGATGTGAGCTAATGCCCTGTCCCCTGGCACATTGCCATTTGGGTTTTAGTCTTTAACTAAGATACTATACATAGAATCAGATAAGTACACTCGTATAACAGTTCCAAAAGTATTAGCGGACAAGCAAGTATTATCCAAAGCTTGCATGAAATTAAACTGTACACTACTGATTACACAAATATTGCCTTACAATACACCAATAGTCACATGACACATTCTAAAGATTGCTCAGACATGGCTTTGTCTTTACACACAGTATGTGTACTGCATATGTGCACTGCAAGTTTTTCTATTTTTATTTTTATTTTATTGTCTTTTATTTAACCAGGCTAGTCTCATTGAGATTATGAGAGATACTGGTGGTCAGCATCTTCTACCATCCAACAAATGCACTTTAGACATCACTCTGACTCCACCTCCTAGAGGAAGACAACAAATAATGTCGTTTATGGTGTTACATTACCGGAGATGTCATTATTTGACGCTTTCCTTGGTGCGTCAGAATGCCGCCATGCAGGAATATTATATTGGGGCTTTAAATGTGTAATTCTATGGACCTTGTACATAGAATTACACCCAAATACTTTATTTTCTCCTGATGTGACAACAAATAGCCCACTGTTGCCTTGAACAACATATTGGTACCAACAATCCCAAACTGCCATGGCTGCACTGCCCCCATGTGGACCCTCCGGCTATAACGCGCTTGCCTCACCAGGAAGTGGCACGGAGGAGAAGCTGGAGGTGAGGGCCTGGCGCAGGGTCTCCAGGTGCTGGTGGAGAAGCCCGTTGCGCCCCCGCTCCTGCATCACGTCGCCATCCAGGCGCTCCACGGCGCCACGCATGTTCTCCACGTGCTTCTGCAGTGCGGCGTTGCGCTCCTCATACTCCATGTTGGTTTTACGCAGTTGCCGCATCTCAGCCTCACGGGCTGTTTGGGGGTGGGGGGTGGGGGGGGGGGCATATTAGCATGCATCGCACATGCGTATACAATGTGTGAAAAAATTTATTTTTGATCTAGCGGACTCTTCTACGGTTTGGTACAGGGTCGGTGATGGTAGAGGCGGTGCGATTCCTGGAAGAAAACCTTTCTTTTAAGAAAATGTTTGGAAGCACTTAAAGGCAGAGTGGATTAAAGAAGTGCAGACCTGGTAGTTGCTGGTATGGAACAAGATAGCTGGCTGTTTTTGATTTGCTCACCTTTGCTGTGGTTGAGGAACTCCTCTGTGAAGATAGGGATGTCAAACACAGACCTGTCTTTCCCATCAGCATCCTTCTGATAAGGGTTAAAAGTAGGGAGAGGGAAAGGGGAGAGATTAATAGATATGTAGATCGGATGCAGCTAACAGAAGAGTTCTGTGTCCGGATCTGAACTTCCAGTGGAAGTTTGTAGTGTTGAAAAGCAACAATACAAAGCAGGTTGACTTGGCTTATGAGGGGAATATAAATAGTGTGATATGAAGACTAAAATATTATGGAGCCGTAAGCTTCAGTTTATTGCACAAAAACTGATACTGCTCAGTGAAGGCTCGATTTAAATGTATCAACATTGCACGAACCAACCTACATTAAAACACAAAACACATTAAGGGAAGGTGGGTTACGAGTTACAGTGTTCTTTATGAATTATTAACATTCACTAGTATAAAGGTAATCTCCCCACCCACTTATTATGTAAACATAATAACGTCTGTTTTAGCCTGCATCCCATGGAATCTGAAGGGGGAAATGCTGGTGTTCCAAAAGAATGCTAATCTAAATACAGTCCCTGTGGCTGTAACCCTTCACTGTTGGGAGTATGAGAGCTTTACACCAGAAACCCTTTAATTACTGTGCTTAACTTAATAAAAATGAATTACACACTAGGCGGAAGCCAAGGGCTTAGATCACTAAAACAAACATTGCCAAAGCGGATTAATCCAGCATTAGTTCCACCACAATGAGCCTTTAATGTGCAGAGCACAAGAAGGGGAGAGGCAACAGACTTGGGTTCTTAAACATTGAAACACAAACTCAATACGTCTTCGCTGTGTTCGGGCGACTGATTTAACTTCTAAACTTTAATATCCTGGTCACGCTCAATAGGTTTCCCAAATATTTAGCGGATAGTTTAATAAACTGCCTCTGAGCTCCCTTCAACACTCCCCTTAGTATTATGTTAATTACAGGCAAACCTTCAGATATTAATGCTCATAACCTATTAATGTAAATTCTGTTCTTCCTATTGACTCAATGACAGCTAAAGACACTCACCAGACAATTTCAACAACTTCAAAAATACTGTATACACCACTGCTTGCACATTGGAATAGCAATGTGGACAGTAGTATACATATACAGAGTAGACATGTATGTTTGTGTGACACATACATGCTGCGTACCGTATACACTACCGCAGCAGATAATATAGGCTAAGCACGGCAGTGGGTTGTTCATGCTGTCTTAACAGTACATGGCAGGGTAGAGTTGACCCACCTCATGAAGAGCCTCGTTGGCTACCTGGTGTCCACCATCTGGAAAGGAAGGAAAATATTAATTGAGAAGTCAGGAGGTGATTCATGTTTCCTTGTGCATTCCCCACATCTTAAACTGATAACGGAGGAAGAATTCTCAAACCGAACGGCTTCTACCCTTGTGCTAAAGGAGATGTGGTAAGAGGAGGCCAAGAGCTGTTCATTCAGTCTAAGTGATGGGCGTCACGCCGGTGCCAGGGCAGAGCCGTTTATCTCCTCAAACCTCTTGACATTTAAGAGCAGTTTCATCCAACAAAAGAAATCTCAAACCAGGTGTGTTGCACAAGCCAAGCAATGGGTTCTTAGGCCCTAATCAATCTGTACTTCAATACACTTTTCCATTGACAGCACATATGTGTAAGATACCATACTGTAAGTAACTACTAATTAAACTACTAACTACTAACATACTAATTAGTAACTGCCGAGTGCCATGCTACCTTCAAGCTGCATTCACCACCAATATTGACGGTGGCTTGCGTTCATTTCCTACTCCAACTGCCACTCACCCCCTCTGTGTCTCTTGCCCTTCTGCTTCTCCTGAACCTTCCTGGTGAAGTGCTTGTAGGCCTCCGTCTTCTGGTACTTCTCCAGCTCCTGCATGTAGCGCTCCTTGTCTCGCTCCGCCTCATCCAAGTAGCGCTGCCGGGACAGGGCGGTCAGAGGGAGGTGTAAGTGCATTCATAAGTGTGTGAGGGAAAGGCATGTTGGCAAATTAGTAGAGGAATTAACAATGACTGACACTATCTTTGCACAGAACAGGCAGTATTCAATCAGCAAGATATTCTATATAAAAACAGTTTCAGCAAAAGGATGTATTTTTTTTATAACCACTCAACCCAGTGAAAAAGCTTGTCTATGACTGATCTATGTTTATAGATCAGTGGTCCAGACTCAGAAGGTTCTTTCTGTCAAGATGGAAAATTACCACTGCAAATGCGTACACCTTCAATATCCCATCGTCTGTGTGTGAAACATGACTATGAACAGCTGCATGTCATAAATTATCGGTTAAAAGGCCAAAACAGTAGGTTTATCTGCGAGGGAGTTCTAATACAATTGTCTTTTAATGAAACAGGATGCCATGAGACAGGTTACACCCAGAAGAAGGCCTGGGAAACTGCCCAGAGGAAGGGAGAGCTGCGATTCGGTATCTGCATGGGCACTTTCAGAATTTATAAGACTTTTATTGCAACTTACAGTGGTTTGCAAATTGGTTTTCTTACTGTGTGTAAACAAACAACCATTTGAGCCTGTATTTAGGACAGCCCTACAGACCTGCTTCTCGTCCGCAGGCAGCTTGCTCCACTCGTTGCCCAGCATCCTGGTGATCTCTGGGAAGGGGACGTCCGGGCGCTCCGCCCGCAGCTGCTCGCGCCTGTCGTTCATGAAGCGCACGTAACCCGTCAGGGGGGCCTTTGGAGCGTTGCTATCCTTCACAGGCTTTTTCCTCTTCCTCCCCTTGGTCCAACTGCCACGGCGGGGCTTCTGAACAGGTGGATAAAGTTGTATGAGTTGTATGGCGTTTGAGGGGGTTCGGGGACTGTATAGGCCATACAGGTGTTGGACTGAAGTGGATGATTGATATTATTTATTTCTTTTTGATGCATTTCTCACCTCATCTCCGTTTCTATGGCTGCTGTTGTCTGTGTTGGCTCCCGGTGAGCCAGTCTGCTCCTCCATGACTCCTCTACAAGGGGAGGACAGGGACACATGAAAAGTACAGTAGGCTACCTAGGCCTACACTGCAGTCATCCTGTACGTTTACGTTACAAAGACGTTATTCCATATGATCTATGTGCAGTAGGCGATCAGGTCAGCCTACCTAAAGCATTTGTAATATTTAGTTGATATGAAAATAAGGGCCTAGAGAGGAGACTGTAACTTTTCAACTTGTTTGGCCCATCCTGCAAGCTCCTCCCAGCTTTGGCGACTGACCACTATGTCTGATAGTAAAGTCTTGCCGGCTGAGCTGAAGAAACAGCGCTCTAGTTCCTAGGAAACTAATAACCGGGCTGTATACAGCATGAACAGGGGAGTACCCTGTGGCTTTGTGTTAAATAACCCTGCAATTAGAGATAAGGGCCAGTAAACATGTTAGACCATTGTGAAGCTAAAACCTGTTTTCTCAGCATGCAAGTCAGATCTGACCTTTATACAATGAATCAGAATAGAATAGGTTTTCCTGTTCCAGTTATTCCAAGTAATGTCAGATTCAACTATTAAGGAAAATATCAGCTTGCAGTAAATTCTTCTCGTGATAATATGTGGTCGTTTTTTGAAAGATCAAATTTAGACCTTGTTTTCCTGTTTAAGAGATATTGAAAACAGAATGACCCAAGAAAGCTTAGGCAAAAAGCCTGGGTAAGGTCTGAAAATAGGAACAATATTATTGGGTATTTAACCTCCGACCTCTTCCAAAAGACTACATGGGAAGTGAACCTCCGTATCCTGGATGTGGGCTCTTCCACTCACGCATTAAATACCAGGGGAAAGGTCGGCTTATTTAGCTTATTCTGAAATAAAAATGTTAGGGGGGGGGGGAAGTACCCATATTAATCAACAGATTATACAAATCTTTCAATTCCAGTCCCATTTTAATCTACTGAGCAAGCAGCTAGAGTAAGACATATTGTAGAGTAACAACAAAATATTTTGCTGAGGTTTTACAGCTGTGCCAGGCTTGTCATGCAGCGACCCCTGTCATGTAACAGCATTTACTACACGTGAATGCTAGCTTGTGGGCATACACTGCAAGATGGAATCAAGTGTTAGCTTTACTACCAGTCATATATTTCACTAAAGAATTGTGCATTCATACTTTGATATTCATAACATATCTACCGACAATATGCATACTTTTTAAAAATAAAATATTTTAGCTATTACTGTATTACGGCTCACAAATGGCTTTTTTGATGTACGGTACTGTGGGGTGGACTGGGAAGTGCAAGGCCAGCAATAGACGTATTGCAGTCATTCTGACATGTCGCATCATAAAACGAATGATGAACTCAATGCATCTGCGAATGTCATCTATTCTAGAGTACATTCGACTAGGCTATACCATACCATTTCAAGTATGTTATGCCACGCATCCACACTAAACAAGGTCACAGTGAAGAGCTGTGTATGCCAATACATCAGTTCCTCCAGCACAAGGGTACTTAAATTAAATAAGCATTTTACTTTGACAGGTGTTTCGTTGGTAAATGCGTTATAAATATATACAATAGCCTTATGCTCGAATGGCATACGTTTTCAATTCGTAACTCGGCAATTCTGTGTTTTACTAGCATAGCACCTTAGCTGCTATGCTAGACTCGATGTAACAGCTGATCTGATGATGATATGTTAGATATGGCTGGTCCTACGTGCGATATAACCGTTGAGCCGGCAGAAACACGACATACTTGGGGAAACATCTAAAAAGTAAAATTAAAACAGCTTTGCAACAGTTTATCTGGGAACCACGATCAGCTAACTTTGCTAACATTGATTCAGCTCAATAAATTGCTAACTTCTTTGAGTCGCAGCAGTGTCCATTTCATGTTATGGTTTTAAATGGTTAATGTGTACTAATAATGATCGCAGGCTAGTAATGATTGACTAAAATGATATCTATAAAAGACAACAAACCTGGTAGTGTGTTGGTGTGGAAATGTTAGCAAGACTAGCTGTCCCAATCAAAACAATACCGTCTCTTTTGACATAGAATCTAAACAGATAGAAAATACATTAAACCTGTTCAGTGCCAGTAGCCATCGAGTACCAAGAAAAAGGTTCCGAAAATGTTACATAAAACGTTTTTTTTATGTAATTGGTGTTTCCTAGTGAAGGTAATTTAAGTATCATCAACGATTATTAAATGTTTATGAGATGATGGGTTCTATCCATTCTATTTCTTTTTCCCTCCTCCCTCGCCTGAAGAAAACAGTCTTCTTCGACTGACATATCAACACTTAATGGAGACCTGCTGCCTTCTGCTGTTTATGTCTGCGCATTACACTGACTGGTAGTGTCTTACTTTTTTTTTGTAATTTAACGCCCATTAATTTTTTGTAAAGATACATTTTCGAGAGTGGCTTACCAGTGGCTTTAGGGTTCCTTTCCACACACACACACACACACACACACACACATACACATGATGCAGCATTGCAATCTGCTCAATCAGACGCTATTTCGAGAGGCAGATATTTTCCGTCTGAAATCTCACAGTTGGATTTCCCAACAACCAACAATCCAAGAAGCACATAATCTATCAAAAATCCATTCTCTGTGTGACTCACGCTGTTGCCATATGTCTTTGTGTGAGTGCGTTTCACACAAGCCTGTGTGAGCAAGTGAGGAAGGCAGAGGGGAAAATACATAATGAGGGACTCATTATGAGAGAGCTAATCAACAGAGGAAGAGGGTGAGAGTGCAAAGATGGCAAGGAGAGAAAGTTTGTGTGTGTGAAAGAGAGAGAGAGAGAGATAGAGAGGGGGGGGGGGGGAGTTATTTAAGACCAGGCCATTGAGAGGGAATAAATGGTAAAGTAATTGAGTCACTGCACCCCAGAGCATTGAATCATGTCAGGGTCCTATACTGTTGCTATTGAGACATATTGTGTTGAATTTATCACTTTTTTCCATGTATTCTCATGTTCACCAAATTATAGTTGTCTGAGAATGGCCTACAATGTTGTATTTTCATTCTTAATCATCAATAAAAAACATATATGCATTATGCAATACAACTACACTTAATTGCTTAATAGAGAGTGCCTATGACAATAAGACTGGTGGTGCTACTCGTTTTGTTAAGTTTTCGATTATGCTTTGGGCCTAAAGGTTTCTCACCTGGGAAAATAAGATGTAACACATTATATTATTACTATTGCTTATATTTATTATTACACGGTGGACCTTTGGACATGCTTTGCCCTTCTGTGTTATAAATAATGAAAGAAAACGGTTTAGGGTCATTCTCCACCACGTGCAGCTGTGGTAATGCATCAGTGAGAGGGTTTTAAAAAAAGATACCTAAGTTGTGAGTCCCACTGAGAGACTCCAGTACTTACACTCAGCAACTAGCCAAGACAGCACTTCTCTTTGATGCTAGGATTCTGCTGCTCATTGAATCTATACGATGTAATGCATTTTTTTTAAACTCACATCTTGTTTTCTGCTTACACATACACACACACACACACATACAGTACAATCACTCACACACACTATATGACTCTTCAGTAAAGAATAATCCATACAACTATGACCACAATAGGCCACAGTGATATACAACTGGGATATAAATTTAAAGACATATCACAACATCTCCAAATAATAATAATAATAATAACATTTTTCAAATTGGTTTTCTAAAAATGGTACCTACAGCAGAAAATAAATTGTATTTGTTTGAATCAGACACAATTTCACTCGAACACGGCTTTAACAGCTGTTTTTGCAATTTTCAAATAATGGGTCCAAAATAAACCTGCCTGTCATGGCTTCAAGAAGGAAGAGCAGGTGACCATGGATAATAACTTGATATATAACATCTTTGATCAGAGCTTTAATGCGTTATCTTCAACAGGAAATGCCTCTTCAAAGATGCATTTGTCAATTATGTCATATTTGTCATTTTCTCTGCACCACTTGGGAGGTGAGAAAATCTTTCTGAATGAATCGCAGGATTACAATTACAATTAGGTCATTTAGCAGATGCATTTATCCAAAATCCAACACCTAGACCACTAGACTATCCTGCCCCCGGCAGGGTAATAATTGATGAATTTAGCCTATGTGATTTCTATTTGACCACATGCTCTTGACAAATGGTAATGACGGTATCTTCCTATAGAGATATTGTATGCAGCAATTCATTCAGGGTGACATACTGTAACAACAGCAATGTACACTATAAACCATATTTCATATTTCTATCTTCCATCTTTCTGATGCTCAGAAGTACTGTAGTAAGTACTGTAAAAGGAATCTCAAATTGAACAAACGTAACAAGGTTACAGTTAGCAAAGTTCACTACAAAAATTCCTCAGAAAGGCCCATAAAAGCAAAGGCAGCATGTCAAACTAATGGCGTATGACAGCTTAACACAATAGAACAAGAGTTCCACCTCGTTCATTATAGAAAGAAGACATTGTGTTTGCAGAAGGCCAAAGGAACATGGGACACTAGAGTATTGGAAAACCATTGCTAGAGTGATGAATGCTGTCCCTGCAATTTGACACTGGTAAACTGGGGTACGGAGAGAACTAGATGAGTCTGCGCTTTCATCATGCAGACCACTGTAGATGGCTGGTGGTGTAAGGGGTGAATTATCATTGCACATGTGTCCCCTTGGCAACGAAAGCTCAGTCAGCCCCTATGGAATGCTTTTAACACCTTGTCGAGTTCACAACCTGCTGAACCGAGGCTGTTCTGAAAGGGTGCAAGTTGCAACCCTCATACTGTAGTACATGCAGTGTCACTGTCTTGATAGCCCTGTTTTCCTTGAACAAAAACAATGCTGTATGATTGATTTAACAGTAGTATGTGATACTTTGCATACACAGCAATTATATAGCATAGGACCCATAGATATTAATGAGACAGACAGACTTTGGATAAAAGTTTCTGTTAAAGCACAAAGTTGTAGGTTTCGTTTTAGGTGTTGCGTACAGATGAACTAACTCAATATAGCACCTCAGGCTGCTGGAAGAATTCAACACCAGATACCAATAATACCTTAATAAAAACATGTTGTAGATGGAGTGGGTTCTTCCTGGACCCGAGAATCTGTTATAGGAAATCTAGCAGTTGAAACAGCAAGGAAACAGTTTGCTCATCCACAATCCAAGACAATGTCTAGACTAAAGCCTCAAATAACCACTAATCTCAGTGCAACTGGAAGGATCTACAACTCAAAAACAGTTGTTGGCATGTGACATATATCATTTGTACGTAGGTCACTCCCGCTGACAACAAAGAACTTTTACACAACAATGTTAATGATGACTTCAATGTATTCACCTGGGCTGTGTTCACTAGGTATTTTATTTATTAGGGGTAAAGCAAAGCCATAAAAGCCATCTGAATCTGTATCTGTTTAATTGTATTTGGATGCAAACTGGAGGTGGTTAGACACTGCACGGAATTGACTTGCCAGTGAAATACAGCTGCTACCTTCCCTGATAGTAAAGTATATTTTAAAAGGAAACGCAATGTTTTTGAGATAGGTCCAATTTGGATGGCACTTCTTTCTTTTTAGTATGCATTATCTGTTCACTTCAGAATTATGTAATCATATTCAGTTACATCCCTAGATTGTATGTTTTGTTATGTTCATTGATCTGAAACTAGTCATTCACAGCATCATTTCAGTTCAATGAACAGAACAAAACACAGCCCAATTGTTCCCCATCATTGGAGACGCTGGGAGGGATACCAGAAGCATGGATATTCTGGTTCGGCGTTATGAAATAGGTATTACTATTACAATTAGTACATTTATCCAAAGAGACATTGAGTACAATTAATTAAGCATAGCGTTAGTTCTGGCAGGGCACGGTAGTCTGCCCACTGCTGTCAGTCAGCTGTCTTTCAGCAGACCCTGAGCTGACTCACCAAAACCCAGCTGTCTCACCTACACACACCTCATTGGCCCTTTGAACGAAGGAGGTTCTTTTAAATAGTCCCCCCTCCATTACTCTTTTACTTGCAAAGTTCGCTTCAGAAAACCTCCCCAACACCACCGATTCTTTGTCTTTTAATTGTTGTACATTTCTTTCTTACATCATTTTCACTAAGGGTTTGTTTTTAGATGTTGCTTGACCTTAGTTATCATGGTTGTGTATGTTCATTTATATTTACCATCATGTCTTTGGTGTTAAAACGTCATGTGTGCTGCCGGCCTATTGGGGGGGTTGAAGACGCTGTTACGCTTCACCCATACTTACCATTATGTTGAGTAGAAGCCCCCCAAACTAGCCATTCCGCCAAAGATAAATAATATAGCATAACAACGCCGAACCAGAATATCCTATAGCATTCTTCTTTATAATAATTTGCTTTTGTACCATAAGACGAAAGTGGTCTCGTGGTGAACAAGTATTAACAATCAAAAATCACCTGCAGAAAAAAGTGTTATAGCTTGTTTGCTCTGCAAGTGTGCTCTGGTTGAGACCCAACAAGGGAAGGTCGACCTCTGTCGAGCAGCTGCAATACAACAACATGCCATAATGCATCTGCATCTGGAGGCACCGCAAATAGCTGTACATGATATGTACAGGATGTCAGAGGCAAACTGGCCACACAAGTAGCATAATGCAAGTGGGATGTAAAGCACATCGACATCCAGACAGACATTCTCTTGACTGTATACAGAGTACACTCATGACTGTCAAACGTTAAAATGCACTTAAATATATGATTTGCCTCCCAAAAACAGAATAGAATGTTATGTCATTATTCAGTTATTCGTGGCCAATACTGTATCTGCACCCTGTGAACATTTGTCTTACAAGGTTTAGTATTTGTACTGGCACACAGACAAAGCTATTTAGATGCAGCTAAGCTGTTGATACAAGCTGTAATACTTTAAAATAGCATACAGGCAGTGTAGTGATATAGTGATAGCTCCTCATATCGCACACACGCGTGCGCACACACGGCGTGATTTTAGTGTAGTTACAATGAGCTTCTCTGGAGAGTGACTTTCGGGCTCTTAGCTGTCCCGTTGGGGAGGCTTTTATTCCCATTTGCTAAACTAATTGGAGCCTACACGTGTGTGTGTGCGCGCGAGCACCCTTGACTTCTGTTACTTGTGGCTTTTACAACAGCGGATCAATGTCTTGCTGGGAGATTGTCACCTCTTGCCCCCCCCCCCACCCCCCCTTCACACACACACACACACACACACACACACACACACACACACGCACACACACACACACGCACACACACACTAACTTCTCTGTCCACCCTTTCACTCACTGTCACAGTTGGCCATTTTAAACCATCATTCTTTCCCCTAGCCTCTCACTCCCATGTTTCCTCTTGCCGAGCCAGGATTTCCCACATCACACCGCGCCTCGTGGAGCAGCATTGTGCAGTGCTGGGGTTGGGCTGGCCGGCTGCAGATAGGATTTAATTAGCAAGCCAGGCGATAAATTACCGGCGCAATTAAAAGGCAGCCCCTCTTTTTGTTTATGCCCAGGGAGAGCTCTAAACAAACCACAGCCTCTCCTCGCAGACACTGATGAGCGCTACCAGTTTACTGCAGCCAACCCCCGCTCATAGAAGGCTGTACATACAGTTGTGAGTGGTCCTCTCTTAAGTGAACCAAGCTCCATTTCCTCCTGTCTTAGGTGACAGACGAGCTTTATCTACTATTACAGAGCTCATGTTTTGGCCCAAGACGCACACACACACACACACACACACTCACACACACACACACACACACTCACACACACACACACACACACACACACACACAC
>JAODLI010022779.1:0-21602 GCA_027575585.1 Percopsis omiscomaycus | reverse complement strand
CACACACACACACACACACACACACACACACACACACACACACACACACACACACACACACACACACACAGGCGATGGACTTCCTTCGCTGTAAAATAGTGAACAGGACACCTCCCTGACCACTTGTAATGTGGGCTTTCTGTGGGAGCCCACATGCAGTGTTTAATAATACATAAGGACATATTGATGGAAGGAACAACATCCAGTCACTGAGCCATCTCTCTCTGCTTGTCTCCATCTGAAATAACAATCAGGAAGTAAAGGAAGGCAGAAAGCTGAGAAAGTGGACCACTTACATTCTCATTAATAGTTAAAGAGAGAAGTCTGTCTGGACATGGTTGCAGAAATCCCACATTTTTGATACATACATACATACTTGCATAGAAATTACAAATAATTAGGCTGCAGCAAAGTAAACAAACCCTACAATTCCTTTGTGATAGGTGTCATAACTGTTTCAAAGCACTCCTACATGAAAGCCTAATTTATTAATGAAGTACCAGTAATAAGTCATAAAGTTCCCCTATTTTAAACGGTACTATACAAAACGTTAGCTAAAGAACAATGCAGTGCTTTAATGTACTTCAGCTCTTGTGTAAAATGTGCGTGCGGGCAGACCTGGTACATTGAGCATCTGTTGAGAGACATAGCATTATATGTACTGTACACACATTTTTCTTTTTTTATTTATTTATTTATTTATTTATTTTTATTTACATTTACATTACATTTACAAAATTTACATTTTGAATTGTGAATCAGAATACATTTAAATTGTATTTAATTTCATTATAGATAAGGAATGCAAAATAATTAAAGGAAAGATATTATGGGATTGGATAATCCAGTTGTTTATCTATCATAAATTATTACAGACTCATTGCTGAGTTTGTAACATTGCATCAACATTGCAATGTCCCTCGATACAGCCTTAAAAACGAATTTGCTTAAATTCAGTTGATGAACAAATGTCTTGTTTTGATGGTCTGTTTCATTTTAGCTATTGAATCTGAATAAACATATTAGCAATGTTAACGTAAACCAAATGTTGAGCATGAATAATCCATTAGGTGTAATTTCTTTCCAGAAGCCACATCAGTGCAATAAGCCTGAAGATACATCAGCCCAAATTGGCATGGAACAACATCTTAGCCAACCTGTTGTTTGTTATTTACTTTGTAAGGTTGTAATTGCAGTCCTTAACTCTGTGTTCCTCTGAGGTTTTAGCCTTCCAATAAACATGTTAACTGCCAATAGGGATTTAAAGAGAGCATGCTCTGTAAGGCTTGGTGAACAGTTAACCATGTGTAGTAAAAGTGTCTTAACATGGAAGTCTTTAAATATATGTTGTGGCTGATTTATACTGTAATGTTAATGTAATATTTTTCAGGGAGGGACCTACAAATAATAATTTTAGTTGACAAATACCATTATCAAATCTGAAATTATTTTCTTCTTTAGAATTTTGAAGTTGACAATTTGACCAACATTATAACATTTCATTGGTCCTTTTGGAAAATACACTTCTTGCCAAGTCCATGTGTGTACAGTGTGTACAGACTTCATATAATTTAATAAGTCTCTTATTAGGAAATATAGGGAAACGCAGTAAGTTAACATTCAACAATGCCTTGTTTTTGGCTGCATTTAAAAGAACTCCAGGGATGTCAGTTTTTGACTGTATAATGAGACAAGGCAACATAATGATTAGTGATAATGGTCAAGCAACCATTATAGGTGGCAGTCACAACAAAATATCTTATTGCAATAGAAATAGAATGAAGTCAAAGCAGCCTTGTTGTTCAGAGCAGGAGCCATTTGAGTCCAGACGCTTGCTAACGGTTATCATACCTGGCATTTACTGGCATTCTTATTCCACTTTGTGACTGTCAAGGGAGTTGCAGTGGGAAATTAGCACAAATTGTTTTCACTTCAACGTTTAATAAGCCTTGCTTAGGCTGTTGTTTGGAGCATTTGATAAGGTTAGTCCATGATAGCCTGCTGCTTGGCAGCAGTGTCTCACCTTATCCAGGATATGGTGCTACGCCACAGTAAAACTGTTAAGAGTTCCCAACAAGGATGCATTAAATTTAATGGGGCTACACAGAAGGGAATGCAAGATTTTTCTCCATGAACCATTGAATGACTGCGAGTGGCGAAGTGCCTCTACTCTATGAGGCAGTCTAATCTTTTATCATAGAATAACTCAATCCCACTGTCACTGTCACAATGAACTGAGATGTGTCTGGAAGAGCTTTCCTTTCTATGCCCTGAGGAGCACTAAGAGGGGGTCTAAAGAATCCCGCCACTGCTGACAGACCTTGCCATATAACAACTCCTGAAATTATCCCAAATAGCTGTAGGTGAACTATAAAACAAACATGTGTGAAGCAGCTGTACTTGCTCTTCTGTCTCCCCTCATCTGTGAGATCCACCAGCCGTGAGTACAGTCAAGTTCTTTATAGTATTCATATTATAAATCGTCTCGATGCCCGCCTCGCCCACAGAGAGGTCAGAATACACAGCAGCGCCCCTAGTGTCTGGCTCCCAACACTGCTGCTGGCCAACACAGGGGCTTGAACACATGTCTGAAGGGCAGGCTCAATCCAAATTGCTGGCGTGTTCTTCCATTATCGTGGGCCTAAACCATCGCCATGTCATCGTCGTTCTGTACGGTATATGTCATGGGTTTGATGGTACGGCGGTTTCCATTCATCATACATAAACACTACAGAGTAAAAGGACATATTTAATGGCGTGGTTGTGTTGTGGTGTGTCTCCTCAGGACACACCGGACGTCTGCTCCAGTCCCTGTGTTTCACCAGCCTGAGCTTCCTCCTTCTTCACATCATCTACCAGATCACCGTCAACAGCCTGCTGGCTGTCAGCTCCATCGACTCCAACTTCACATGTGAGCATGCTGACTGACTGGTTATGGTGGTTACTGTATAGTTTTTTAATGGCGTTTATTTTCTATTATTAAACCTCCCCTCACTATTCTGGCGTGTCCCTGTTCGTATATGATCAAGTTATAATGTCCTCTGTTTGGTTGGCTAGTTCACATGTTTACTACAGACTGTGTACACAAGTGCATTCATTTTGTGGTTAAACCCCCAAGGTGTACTTTTACACATCCTGAGGTGAACTTTACATCCCCAAAGCAATGACATGCCTCTTTCCCTGGAAAGTGTCTTGAGATCAAATTTGCTGAATTCCCAAAGTAGGGAAATAATATTGCCATTCTTGTTCATTTCAACACATTGTCCAAATGAATGAATGTTATACAATTCACAGTTTAATTAGCTGCCTTGTACTATATGGTTAGCAGGAAAAAGCTATAATTCTTACTGACCGTTATTAAACCAATGTAAGTTACTGGCTAGGTGTTGGGAAGGTGTTAAAAGTTGGCCTCGGATTGCTTACGAAACTCTGTATCAAACTGTAAACTTTGACTGCGTCTAGTTGGGACAAACGGTGACCATGTGAACTAAGGATTTATACATGCTAATGGAAGTAAAACTACTTTTCCAACATAAGTCAAGGGCCAACTTCACAAAAAAAGCAGAAAGGACCTTATCACCTCAGGCAAAAGCACACAGTACCACTCACAGAGTGGGTAGACTAAATGTTCACTCAAGCAAATCTTTGTTACCCAGGTCTCAAGGGCTGCAGTTTCTAGCCAATTAAACCATCTCGTAACAGGGGAAAAAAAATAAAACATATTTCTGATTTTATATAGAATCAGTAAAAGTTTTAGCTTTAACAAATGCATTGGACCTAGGTTAAAAAAGTTACTCTTTTCTTATAATCGCAATAATGGTATACGTTTTGCAGAGATGGTTCCGTAAGTGGTGAGTGAAAACAGTTCTAGTTAAATGCAACATTTAACAGTACATTTTCAGTACCCCACTTTTAGTGCTTAGAATTGCTTCATCGCTAACAGCTGCTGTCATTAGACACTTAATGAGGCACATCGTTACGAAAGATCACATCTGACTCCTGTGATTTAGGCAAAGGGGAAAACACAGAAAAGTCATTTTGACAATATTGTAATGAATACTTACCAGAAACATTCCTACAGGATAGCACCCAACAAAGGTACAGTGTTCACATTATCATACAAAATGTTAGACTACAGTGACCCACTGTAAATCTTTATAAAAAAACACTGCTTCCACTACCTGAGATCAACTGTAGCCATTTTGGAGATATTTTTATTTGGGCACAATGTATGGAACAGGATGTGCAACGTTTTTCATTGTCCCCCTGCTACGCCTATGCTTCCCTCAGTTCAGGTTAGCCTGTCTGATATTTAGCTCCTCGACACCCTTTTCCTTTTGGCAGCCAAGTGTAAACAATAAGCCCTCCTTCGCAATGAGGCGGTTATCCTCAGCTCAGATAACTTCATATAATTTCCTCTGTTTTTTCTGTCTGCCAGAGCCAAAGAAGCCATTAGTGCAATAAACATGGTTTGCGTATGAATAGGACAACCCTTTCAGAAGCAAACATCTCCAGGGCCTACAGCGGGTCAGCAACTGGTCACCAGATGAGGCAGTCTGTGTCATTAGTCATCAGCCAGACACGGCTCAAATTAAACATTTTAGATAACATTAGATAACACGGCTATTACAGAATTAACAGATTAACCTCTAATTTAAGATTGAAACTTTCTGGCACATATTGTATTGTTGAATACCCCATAAAGGTTGCCTCATCTGATGTGCAATCGACATATCAGTGGCCCATAGGTAACAACTCGCCCTAGTGAGTGGCTGTCTTATGACACGTCACCAAGAGTAATATGCAAGGATGGGTGCTTCTTAACGGTTCTGAGAAGTAGCTCCTCATACCTTTTGTTCTGACCTTTAACCGCTTCTGTGTCTCTGCCAACACATCCCCTCCCTCAATGTGACACATTCCCTGAATCCTTCCTTAAAATAGTGGTTTTCAGATAATGGCTGTGAATGTTGCTTCTGCAAAGCACCGTACTCTGTGAGACAAGGTTGGCGAGAGGCCTGAGAAGTGAATGAGAAACGGCGAAAGAGAAAATGAGCTCTGCTGAAAGTTTAACGGCCCAGCTAGCTCAAAGGGCGTTTTATGACTCTCACATAAAAGTTTGAGGACAGGTATTTTTGGTGTCTTGGCTATAGGAGAAAATGGCATCACTTCAAATGGACGTCTAACCTTCTCCTTCACCTTGTGAGGATAACATTCCTCACATTACTCTTTTAGCCGCGACACCAAAAAGAAGAAACATTTCTCTTAGCATAACAGAAAGAAAGCATAACAATATATAAAGAAACATCAAGTCCATCCAGTGAGGGCAGCCCACACTGTACCACTGTGCCTGGCAACACTGCCCTAACTTCACCTCAGCCCCTCTGCCATTCCAAGCCCATGATGTCATGCGTAACACGGGCTGGATCCTGCACCTGTGGGCCCAGTTTGGGCTGAGAGAAGTTAGGTGTCACAGATGTTTGGGTTTGGGCATTCCCATAATAACCTGTGTTCATTATCCATACCCTTTTACTCATTTTCTTTACTGCCACACCAAGATGTGATGCAGCTATCTCTAGTGCTATTTGCGTTATTAAGAATGCTAGCTTAGAGAGGAACTGGGTGTTGCTGAATGTGGGTCATGGGTCACAGATGTTCCACTGAATCAGTTGCCTAACTCCTCCACATAGAAACTAATTACTCACACACACACACACACACACTCACACTCACACTCACACACACACACACACACACACACACACACTCATAGATGACCTGTTCTTAACCTGATTGTTAAAGAAAATAGGAAGAAAATGTGAAAAAAAAAAAATTATAGTTAATTTTAAACAAAATGATTGAAATAAGTTAATAAAACGATCATATTAATTATATATAAAATAATGCAAAAATGCATACATTTATATCAATGAATAAAATTATCCTCATCATATAATAACATGTCCTCAAGAAATCAGAATGTGATATTTGAACTGGTTATCATTTATATTACAGGTATAGGCCCCCTGTTCACACACACTAATATTTGTGTTGAGTTACGGTTTCTCCTCAGTGCCGTCAGAATAGATCCAAGTACATCATTGCAATTCAACACCTAATTTGTTTCGTAACAAACTGACAAAACACCCTCCCATATTGATTTGTCATTGAGTCATGATTCTCAAGTCACAAAGCATTGTTATGTGTTCATTGGCAGTGGAACAAAGGCCGTTTGGCCTTTGGGAATTCAGTCATGAGCGCAGTTGAATACCTGGAAATGTCTCTCTAAACACTGCAGTGACGTTCCGTAGTACGTCAGCAAGCCCAAGCTTACATTAAATGTATTTATATCATTCATGTGCTGTATATTATTCATATTTTCTTGTTTCAAAAGCTGCACATTCCACCGGGAAGAAAATAAATTAATGCAAATAATGCAAATAAACTCCTTTGCTTAAACAAACAATAAATAATGGCCCACTTGGGTGGACAAGGATGACTAGTTTAAAGCATTTGGCCAAAAGAAAGAAGAATTCGTTTTTATTTTAATATAATACATAGATTCATATATTGTATACTGTCTATATACTGTCATGTTAGAGGTTATATTGTATTTCATTGCTTGTGTCTTCTTGTGTTTTATCCAGGCTCGGCATGGGAAAAATCCATAAGGCAAATTGGCTTTGAGAGGTGAGCCACTGATCCTATTCCTCTACACTAAAACACACTCATGTCTAAACTACACATAGGTGTATAGAGTTGACATATTCTGGTAGCATACTTACAATGAACCGTGCTTTAGACTGTTGACACCAAAAGGTTCCTTAGGGAGCAAAGTGAAGCCCATCAGACCGATGTTTCATATTAAAAGCGTCTCTGTAAAATATAAAACTGTGGATTTTGGTTAATTGAATGAATGGTTAGTTAAGCCATTACCCAGAAGGGCAATCCAGACACTCTGTATAATGTGATGA
The DNA here is from genome assembly GCA_027575585.1 of Percopsis omiscomaycus. Classification (NCBI taxonomy): domain Eukaryota; kingdom Metazoa; phylum Chordata; class Actinopteri; order Percopsiformes; family Percopsidae; genus Percopsis; species Percopsis omiscomaycus. The sequence continues at coordinate 14,631 of JAODLI010022779.1, read as the reverse complement.
TTGTACAAAGAATAAGTCATTCGTTTCATATTTTCATATTGTCTGATCAACATCATGAAAACTTTCCATAGGGTTGTTGTTTAGCACGGTTGTTTAGCGTCTTTACAAGCCATTTAGTACCTTGGATAATCTTTACTAAATGTGTTAGGTACAGCAACCACACTCGCGTTAAGCACCACTTTTTGTGTGTGGTCACAGGAACCAGTCACCTGACAAGCACATGGAAATGCTCGTAACGTGTCCCTCTCGGGCTTACTTGATGAATGCTAAACTGGATTATGGCTCACAATCGGTTGACAGGGCTGTTTTTCAAAGCCCTTTGCCGCCACGTTTGTCTCCCCGTCCTCTCCACCCGCTGATAGTATTAGAAGTGGTTTCCTGAGTGCGGGAATGTCCAAACTCAGCCACGTCTTTTTCCAGTACTCAAGAGCGCTCTGTGGGTAGCATACTGTAAGTGGCGGAAGCTGAGCCGTAAACACCCCTCCCCTTACACACACACACACACAGACACACACATGCACGCGCACACACACACGCACGCACGCACGCACGCACGCACGCTCACACTTACCTGTTTGCGTTTAGTAGCATGTACAACATATATATTTATCTATATGCGCTGCAGGTACAGTATACAGTAGTTAGACAGCTCTGAGCCATGACAGAAGTGACAGTTAGTAGCATGTACAACATATATATTTATCTATATGCGCTGCAGGTACAGTATACAGTAGTTAGACAGCTCTGAGCCATGACAGAAGTGATAGTTTGTGAACCAAGATGGACGCCATTGTGAACCCCTTTTTTTATATGTCACTGGCAGGAATTACAGTTGATGAAGTCCTTCTAAATACAGTAGTACTTTGATAGACCAGTTAAATTCATAGAAAGACAGAGAAGCAGAGGAAATTAATGGTTTTCAGAGAACTGGTGCATAATTATTATTAAATGACCAACTGTGGGAAGTTTAAATTACTTACTACTACTACTACTACAGCTAGTGTTCTGTAGTCTTCCTGACTGAACTTTTGCTATCGCTGCAACCGAAATCTGTTGTTCCCATGGATGTAATATAAGAACTGGATACGGCATGTAAAAATGGCCATTAATTTAATCGGAAAGTGCCCCCAGAGCACATGCTGCTGGTAGGAGCTTAGTTGTCGCGACTTCCACGTTTTGGGGTCAGACGTTATAGCCTACACGAGCATTAGTGTCTGCTGTGCCCACAGTACGGTGCATCTGCAAGTCCTTACTCGTGCCCTGTGCTGACGTGATGCAAAAAGCTTTCCTGGGCTTTAGGAGACTTAAAAATAATTGAACCCACTGGCATTGGCAGTGTTCAAGCAATGTTCGGGACATGCGCCTCAATGGGAAAATGGCTTTTCTCCCCCCCCCCACCACCCCAACAGCATTTCGCTGCAAGCGTTGGCCACCATACCTGGAGGGAGGCTGTTCAATATAATAGTTTGTAATAAACGCAGCAAATTGCGTAGACTCTTATATTGTACTATTAGCAAAAGTAACATTACATTACAAAGCTTTTGGTTTTCTGCCTAGGGGTTAGTGTGTTGGTCAAGTATCAGAGTCAAAATCGTTACACTTCCCTTATGGAGCGACATGCCAAAAGTTATATAGATGCACATGTTTTCCCACACTCTGAATGCATTTAAATGGAAGTAGTGTGTTATATGTTGAGCAGGGCTTTAAGCAGGCTTTGGCGTGACTTCAGCTGGTACCGAACGTTTCCACCTCTCTCGTCCGTGTGAGAAAGTGATGCACGGAGCCTCACAACAATAAACCAGCCACAACAATAGGAACAGGCTGCCTCAGATCTAACTTGCCAACAGGAGCCACAGAGCCCAGTATGTGTCGGACTTGGTGTTCCAATTGCGTTGATTAGCGCTTGTTTTTCAACTTGTTCATTTTTACAAGCTCTGTATACACTCAGGGCCAACCTAGGATGGGTCGCTGTACTTGCTGCAGGACTTTGAAAGCGGCCGGTCATTTACTGCTGCATCCAAGCATTTGTCTGGCCTGTACTCCTTCTGTCGTGAAACCGTTGCATGTGTTGTTTATTGTAAAGCATTTAATTGCACTCAGAGCTATGCTAGCTCTGAGTGCAATTAAAGAGCTAGCTAAATAAATATAAAACACTTCCGGTCCGGACAGAGGAACAGTATTTGTTTCGAAGCTGTGAAATCTGTAAGCTATTTCAAGGATACTTTTATTTGCTTTAATCTCACATCCAATCATGGCACCTCATAAAATGAGTCCTCGAGCAGCACTAACGCCTCCAACTGAATTAAAAGTGCTATAACCACAGTTGTCATGACGACTGCTGACCACTACTGTTTAGCTTCCTGTTGGAACACACCTCCACATTATTTAATTGTGGGTGAACACGCTAATCAGACAACATAGTGTTCTCAAAGCTTTGTTAGCCCGTGGCAAAACTTCAAACAACTTTTCAGCTGTTCAGCAGAACAGCCCTGGGTCGGTGTCTAGTCTTTTGTGCTGAAGAGGAATACATATGGTACTCAGTACAAAGGCTTACTCATACTTCACCGATAGCTCTAGCTCACAATTTATTCTATACTAGCCACTATATAATGATTTATTTATATTTCACAACAACACTGACATTTAAAAAAAATCCAAATGACTTACACACCCTTTCACTTGTCACACGTATGTATTGGAGCAACAGATTTATTTTTTACAGCGTCCATATGTTTTCCTATTACAAATAGTAAATAACCCTTATTGGAAAACGATGCAACATTAAATGATGTTGCATAAAACAAATGAGTCACCTAATTTTCTCATAGTTTGTTTTAGTGGAATTTCACTCACTTTAATAGCATTTAAAACGGGGCAAGCCTGATTTCATTAAAGTGGGTGGAACAGCTCATAAAAGTTCAAGCATACAGCGGTGAGCAATGGTGGGGGGGAATCCAGATTCCCAGGCTTTCACTTGGAATAGTTGATAATGTTTTCTATCTTAGATAATTATGTTGAAACTACAGTATAGCTGAGTCTATAAAAACTAACAGCTTACTGTTAACCTACTTATTAATATGTTTAGTTTGTCATTAATAGATATTAGAAACAATATTAGGGCAAGATCATGATTTGTTGAATGAAAAGTAGCATTTATTTATGGTAAAATATGAGCTCAACATCTAAGTATTGCAGTCGGTCTTCCCAAGTCCCAAGTACACAGTGTCTCTGTACTGTGTGGTACAGTGATGTACAGTATATATACACTGATTCAGGCGAAGGGATTCACCTTTTATGCTATTTATGTATTACAACTGTAGCAAACACCGCTTTCTGCCTTGCTGGCAGGACAAAGCTAGAAAGCGGTAGAGAGATTTGTTGATATTGTGCACATGTACTTTCATTTTGAATCTAAACACAATGCTGTTTAACTTGATGATGATTTATTTTTAAACAAGGGTTTTTATGACAATGGCAACACACAAATTTTGCTCTGGTACTGTATGTTTACACTATATATGGACTATAAAAATCTTGCACAAATGAAATCAAACCATAAAGTTGCTCCAAGATACGATCTAGAATAACAGTCGGGTTCATCCCTCTGTTTTGATCGATTCAGGAAACCAGCTGCAGAACGCTGCCTGTAAATGACTCAGCATGTCTCTGTCTCTCTCTCTCTCTCTCTCTCTCTCCCCAGTGTGATCGGTGCTGATGCAGGGAACGGTATCCGTGTGTTCCTCCCTGACATTGGCATGTTTGCTGCCGGCCTGACCATCTGGCTGGTGTGTCGCAGTCTGGTCCAGAAGAGGCCGGCGGAGGACATGGCTCAGTACAACACCGACTTCCAGCCCGAGGAACAAGTGTGTTTCATTTCTGTCAAGCTTGCTCTCTTGCTCTTCACATTTCTTTCTAGAACTTTCTGTCTGCCTGTCTGTCTGTCTGTCTGTCTGTCTGTCTGTCTGCCTGCCTGCCTGCCTGCCTGCCTGTCTGCCTGTCTGCCTGTCTGCCTGTCTGCCTGTCTGCCTGCCTGCCTGCCTGCCTGCCTGCCTGCCTGCCTGCCTGCCTGCCTGCCTGCCTGCCTGTCTGCCTGTCTATCCGTCTGCTTGGTGGTACAGTCTCTTAAAGCTACATTCCTAGATTGCATTATAGTGCAACAGAAGACCAGAGTTCCTCCCCAGCTCACTGTTTCCAAACAAAACAAAAAGGGCTTGTGGTGGTTTTTGTTTTGTTTTTGTAACAATTTCAGCCACAGGGGTAAAACAGCGGTCTCCGTCCCTGCCCAACATGCCTGTTTGTCTGTCATCTGTCTTAGCGTACAGTGTCTATGGAGAAGTGTGTTCATGGCAGGGTGATGACTTGGACAACAGCCCCTCTCTTTATGAGTCACTGTTAATTAAATCCACATTTACTTTCTTTCTGGCTGTGGCCCCTCACACAGGCACAGATGGCACAGCTCCCCATTACTGATCAAATCAACTGCAGCCTGCAGCCTTCTATTCTCTTTACTATTCATGTGATTTACAGTAGATGAATTGAAATTGAAGACTCAAAGTAGGCTTTCTGTTTTATAGTACTACTGCCTCCCTACTACCCTTAGCCTTAAACAGTTTATGATAGGGAGCCCACTGATAAAGGAATACGACACAATACACAATACACAATACAAGACAATGTATTCACAATCACAATGTGATATACTAGTAGAAAGCAGAGCACAGGATCTAGAAGGATTTGTTCTGTTGAGGGAGATTGGCTCCCATATGAAAATAAATCTATAACGGTAAAATATGTTGGAAATATTATTTATGAACATACTATGCAATGCTTGAGTATTTTTTCTTACATGTTATGGCCACGTTTATAAAGATACCACATTACACGTGCACAAAACATAGAAAATATAGAATTTTTTTTATATATGAAGCATACAAATGTAACAATGTATACGACTCCTATTTTGTATGGCCTTTCACAAATATCAATCAGACATACAGTAACACATCTATGTGTTATGTCTAATTTCGTCCAGCTTGAGGAACCAAGGATAGGTTACTGTATAACTCTGTACGGCAGAAAGAGATTATTCTGCTGCCATCACCTGCTGGGCACTATTAAATCTTTCAGGACCACGGACAGTTCTGCCTGCAAAACTACAGTACAACTGATTGATTGAATGCGGAAATGTGTTTGCTGAAACTCTTTGTTTTGTTCATAAATGTTAAAATAAATGCCCACATCGCAAGCTAGCTCAGCTATCAAAGTGCTGGATGCTGCATACTCGGTTAAGGGCAATGGGCCCCTAATAAATATAGAGAGTGAAAAAGTTATAGAAATGTTTTGAAATGTCAAGTAAATATTTTCCATAAACACACAATATACATTGAAGAGATCGATGTTTAATCAACATTGTATTAAAGATATGACACTAGATAAAAAAAAGATAATGACAGAAAGGTATCCCAAAATGCATCTGGTCACCCCCAGTGGTTCTCAACCTGCCATCGAGAACCACTGCTTTAACGTACGCCTGTTATCTCTAAGGAGGAAGAGGAGAAGCTGAGCCTGGGCGACAACATCTTGTTGGAGGGGGACTACGACGCGGGCTACGAGGCCGAGGAGGATGAGGAGGACGAGGAACTTTATGAGGAGGAGGAGGAGGAGGAGGTGAAGGAGAGCACCAAGATGAAGATCTTGCGACACGTGGCCGGCGTGGCCTCCAAAGTGAAGGAGATCATCGGGAACCTGATCACCACGGCAGGGAAGGTGGTGGTCACCATCCTGCTGGGCCTGACAGGTCTGTTTAATGTTCTGTCCTGTTGCATTCTGGGAAACGTATAACAAGGGTTACAGGCTGCGCCATCTTGAAAGTGAGTTCTGCTTAGGCACATGCGCAGTAACAGAAGAGTACGTCACAACATGCGACGCAGGAGTTCGCATCAAATATAATCTGATTTTTTTTGTTTTGTTTTGGTTGAGGACTATAATTTTATATTTCTATAATCGTAGGTATGTTTTGTTTAATGTTTAACATTACCATCAAAACATCATCATTGATTCTGTGCCCTCTCCGGCCCCGGCTGTTGCTCGTGCACGACAGCAGCAGGCACGGGCATAACGACTATGTCGCTACGTTGTTACATCATGAAAAATAATCGTCCAAACTGTCTATATTGTCATTGTTGGAAAGAATCGATGTACATAAGCACCAAGGGAGGAATATTAAGCAACATGTGAGCCAAGTGTGGCACCTGAAAAAGAAATAGCATAGCAGCAATAGCACATTTTTGAACGGGGTGTGTATTGCGAGCCAGTTCTTCCAGGTGCAGTACCACTAGTCACCACAAAACACGACTGCTTCAAGCCTCGAGTTCGACCTTGCCCCCCTGCATTAAAAAAAGGGGGTAGACAGGATAGAAGTGACAAAATCACTTGTCCCATCTGAATTGTAAGCCTCTCTGATTCTGTTAAAACAAACCTATTCTACCGAGGAATGACTAGTTCTAGATGGGTGAAATTTCAACCCAACTGTCAAAGAATAGTTTCAGCCTTAAAAAGTTAGATTTTGACCTGATAACCATCTCTTTCACTCCCATTGGTGTGTTTAGGCATCATGCTTCCTTCGCTGACGTCGGGGATCTATTTCTTCGTCTTCTTGTTCCTGTGCACCTGGTGGTCTTTCTGCAAGACTGTCGACACGCTCATCTTTAGCTGCATGTGTGTGCTGATGGCCATCTTCAGCGCGGGGCACCTCATCGTCCTCTACCTCTACCAGTTCCAGTTCTTCCAGGACTCCATCCCGCCAGGCGACAACTACATCAAGTTAGACACCAAAACTCAAAATCACCCCCAAATTCATTCACTATCACCAAAAATACTGAATCTAGTCTGTATTTGAGTAAATCTAGTCAAGTGGTGGAACTAGTGGAAGAATTGTGTTTTAATAACATGCATGCGCTTTAGTTTGATGACTAATCCTCAGCATTGCTCCTTAGACTAGAAGAATATGCAACACGCTCAAGAAAAGCTATGTGTAAACACAAGTAAATATTTATTATCGTTCCAAACAAATAGTGAACGCAGCTGGACTGTAAATCACACTCCAATTCTCAATCCATCTATTTAAGGGGGCGGCTTATAAGCATTACCGTAAAACCAGTGTTGTTATATTATGCATGAGAGAGGAAGTAATTGGCTGTTTGTGGCTGTGGCGGTAAAGTGCATTGGTTAGAGTTAAGCCACATGGTCGGACATCTTGCCAACATTCGTCACTAAGAGGTGTAACTAGGGGTGTGACGGTATGGATTTCTTACCGCGATGAAAATGCAACGTGTCACTGCGGTTTGGTGGTTTATCGTTCCTCTAGCAAAGCAGACTCCCAACTGTTTCTGCTGGTCTGAGCAGCAGCACACCTGCCTCCTCCCGAGGCAGGTGTGCTGCTGCCAAGTCCGGCAAACGCTGCAGGATGGTTAATTTCCGTGGAACACGCCGGTGCGCAGACAATCAGGAAATGCCCTCGTCTAGTGAAACTCATGAGGAATGTTAAGTTGTAGTCTTGTTTAATGTTCAAGGCATATACAACTATTTATTAGCAGCTAATCTGTTAATTACGCCAACATTGTGCTTGTGAAACAGTTTGTGCATGTAGTGATAAAGATCGCTGATTCCAATATATGCATATGTCCTTGTGATAGACGCATTTCCTCGCAAGACTTTTTTCCTACAAATGCGGCATATTGCCTCGTCCAAATTCGCCGGCTGCCTCCTGTCGTCTGTCCCAAAACCCAAATGTGCCCAAATTGGCAACATAACATTTGGCTCAGGAACAAGATTCGTGGCCATTTTTGAATCGAATAATGTGTCAACCAGCTAGCATCAACTGTATGGGCATTACCACATAAGAGAAGTGTGTTTGCTATAAGTGCTTGCAATTAATATCCAATTTCAAACTGGCATCACATGACTGCAGTATTGTGGTATTGCGGTATTGCGATTACAGCCTAAGGTGTAACGTACACAACCATAGCCTGTAGCCAAGATAACCTCAAGTCAATAAGATCACTAACTGCCAACTTAAATCTATTCCTTATCTGCTAATTATAGCACTAGGCTGCCACCTGACATGGGTCACAGAAAAGGGGGTTTATTTTTTGGCCACAGCTGATACAGAGATTTTAGGTATTATTGTGACATTTTTACGCTGCCTCATTTGGAAATAATAGTGTAATAAGCCGTTCAGAACCCCCAAAAGCAACAGGATAATTTGGAAGCATTGAAAACTCTGTCGAAAAGCCAAACCAAACCAAAGATATTATTTAGCAGTTACAATGAACATGCTTGAGTTAGCTTATTCCAAAATGTAGCACCTATCCCTACTGTTATGGCCCATTGCAAAGTATGCGATTTAATCCTCAACAATGTCACCCTCTCCTGGGACCTATTGATTTTATGGCATTTGTAAGCTGTGCTGTGGTGTGTCCGGACCGATGCTATTATGGCTATGTATAGCTGGGACTGCCTTGGATAAACTTGATGTCCTCTCATCTGCCTGCTGGCTCAAGGACGTAGCAGATAAACTGTGATTATGATGTTGTATTGACAACAGGCTCATGCAACAGCTCCCTCGCCATTATCACCTTGAATAACAGTTTGTTGAGACGGGATATTAAAGTGCTCAGCGTAACATCCAAGACACTGTACCTTGCTATATATAGCATGTTTATATCTTAATTTGGAATGTTTATGTGATACTGCGGATGAATAGACCCAGTATTTGAAGATTGACTTCCTTCTCATGCGTCCTTGTTGACTTTGAACAGCGCTGAGGTATTTCTGTCTGTCCTGGTGTGAAAACCGTGACCCTATTTGTTGATAAAAGTAGCGAGTACAACTCGGTCAGCGTAGGTTCCCTACCCTGCATGCACAGGGCTGGTCAGAAGGAAACACCTAGGGCCATAAATACGCATTGTCTCTCCCGGACCATACGCTGGCTCGGTGGCTGCCATAATTGTGGCTGTTGACAGTGGCTTGGCCTTGCCGCGGGGCAGGCGATGAGTGAAGCTGTTGAGCGCCCAGGCCTCCACGCCACATCCTGCCTGCCCCGCCTCACAATGGAAATCCCAGGTCATGTGACCAGCAGGCCTCCCACAGCTGCAGGAAGAGTCTATTCAGGATGGGGTGCAGGGGGAGGGGCATCGACACTTCCACACGGCGGAGAAAGGCTAACACTCTAGTGGCCTCCAAATCCCTATGCTTGTCAGTGATATCTGCACATCTGCACAGTTCCTGTACAGAGAATGACCCCTTTTGTTCTGGGGAAAGGGACAGGGTCACCTGACCTATCAGCAAGCACAAAGTCTTTATCAGCATTGTCAGCAACAGTTTATCTTTAGAGCTCCACTAGAAGTGGATAGTTACAGGACAATATAACTGTCCTGTGAATTCACACGACAATGCAGTAATTGTAGTGAATTGTGGTCAAGCTAACTGATCCAACTCTCCCATCAGTTTAATACAAACACTAGGAGGTATTTGATATTATAGGGTCTGATAGTGTGTTGATGACTCTGCAGTTCCCCCTCGTTTTCATACCCCTTTTTTGTAAAATGTAAATATTTCATCTTCATTTCTGGACTGGATCACTCATTTTAAAGATTGACAACTGCAGCCTTTGATGGTGAATTATACTACGCACGTATCGCAATGAGATCTTTGGATAAATGAGTGTGCACCAGTTAATTTCAATTAAAACGCCGCTTTTCCAACTAATAATTCCAACTAATAACTTGTCCAACTAATAATTAGCTTCGCCTTATTAAGGATTAGAACAATTTATGACTTCTTTCCCTTATTTATTATAGTTTTCAGGCCTACATATTAATATACTGTATATACAGTATATATTGTATATTTTTAAAATGTTGCTGCTTCTGGTTTTGTTATGACTCCTCGCTAGCCTCACCAATTCAATGTTCAAATGTACTTGAGAGGGATATATCTCGATCTCTTTCCTATTTCCAGATTATTTGGCATCTCCTCCATCGTTCAGAGCAACTGCTCTTGCACGTGGAAGCTTATCGTTAGCCCAGACCTTCGGTGGCACCACTTTGTCAATCCCATCATGCTCCTGGTGCTCTACTACACCCTGGCTACGCTCATCCGTCTCTGGCTGCAGGAGCCCAACGACCAGCCTGAGGTGAGAGTAGAGTATCATCAGCTTCTCCCTGCTTTGTGACGGAATCAAAGAAGGAGGATTGTCATGTGTTTTAATGCTATGTATATGATGTTATTACTTGCCGAAACAGTCTGAAGGGCTGAGGTCCGCAGCTCGATGACCAATGACACTGTACCTTATCTTCCCAGCCAGCCTGTGGTATAGAAAAAATATCTCTCTTCTGGTCACATTTACAAATATATTTTCTTAATGTCGTTGATATACGATATGTATTTCCAGCATTCTCCCACAGAGGGATCAATGAGGTGGTATCTTTGCCGTATACAAGATCTGACATAATTCTTATCCCAGGTGGTCCTAACAAAGTAACCAAGCTTTGAAATAACAGGAGAAGTCACTGATCAAGTGGACACCTTATGACAATGATTTTAGTGTAGGTTTGGCAGTTGGAGAGACAGCTATTCTAGATGTGACCCTACAGTGACTCCAAGACAGAGACAGTAAAAGAGGACAGTGTTAACTTAGAAGACTCCTAGCTAGCACATACTGTAGGAGCTTATCTTCATCTAGATTGGTCCTTGAGGCTAAGCTCTTCTCCCCTGTAATGGAGCTATAGATCAGTGTTTTTATAGAGGGGTCAATATTTACTTGTAGACCTTTGGTGCTGGGACTGTATGTATTATTGATTTTGCTGCAGGGGTGTGTGTGTGTGTGTGTGCGCGCGCGTTTTTTCTTTCAACCTCTCTTCTACTCCACACTCTGGAAGGCCCTAATAATAAAACATCTGCACAATGTAAATCTGCAGCTGACAGAGTTTGATCAATAGTGAAGTTAACCCGTAACAATAGGTATAGGGTAAAGGGTGACCAGACACACAAGGAAGAGTTAGTCACCACCATTTGTCACAGAGGATGTTCGGTTGTCAGCTCAATATGAATGAAAGAATATATTTACTTATTTATTGATAAATCATGATTTAACTTTCGGAAATAATGTAGAATGTATAATACAATCAGGTAAAAGCATTAAATTAAAAACATATAAAGAATTGTAAACGTAAGATAAAATAGTAAATACAATTAAAAAATATACGTTTAAAGTCATGGTTTTAAGAATGGAAAGTATAGACAACATTTATAGATGTCTGATAAGGATTTAAACTTTGTGATAGCAGAGCTATCCAGTTTTAATTCCAGTTTTATTTAGTTCAGGACACTTGGATGGGCCATCATAGCTTTTTTATAGCATAGTTTTAAATGGAGGAACATGCAAGACTAGTGTTGGTGCCATTATAGATATACTACTGTAGATGGCTAATTTATTGCTGTTAAAAATACAGACATTTGACCTAGTGCAGCACAGTGACAATAAAGGTATGACCTCATTGTTACAGGTTGATTATGTCCCCTCCTTTTAAGAGGGACGGAATATTTGAAGATAAGTGGTGAGGGCATGATTGTTTGTTAGAACAGAAACTGTACGGGTATCTCCTGATGTGTGTTCATAATGTATGCATTGTGTATATGTATGTTTGAAATAAAAAAATAAGTAAAAAAAAACAAACATTTGGAAGACATCCAGGCATTTAAATGTCATTCTGGTCCTCACACCCACTAAAACTTCACCCATCTACACTTGTAGGATACTATTCTCCTGGCAGTCGTGCTGAAAACACAGTTCTTGAGACAGTGTCTTCTTCCAGAGCCCACATGTAAGATAGCCTACACTACATCTGTCATCCAAATGCTCTATCTTTGTTGTTTCAGGACCAACTGGAGGCTGAGCTGGACGAGAAGGACGCGGTGCTTGGAAATGGAACGAATGGCTCGGCGGAGCAACGGAGGCAGCTGTGGTGGAAAGCACACCAACACACCGATGAGAAAAATGTACATCAGATAGAAAGACATGCACAGTTCATTCAGTCTTAAGACCAGCAAAGTCTTGATTATTGGACAATGCATAAGATTGTCATGGTTAAATCAGTAATGTCATGTTATTATAAAGGTCGATTTTGGAAAATACTTGTTCTATACCATACATTATTTTCCCCCAATATTAACATTCACAAAGCTTTGTGCTATTGCTACTGTACATACAGTATATCTATATACAGTACTGAACATATTCTAGGATTTCAACATAGACACTTATGTGTGTTTCATCAACCAATCACCACTTAATTGACCATGAGGGGATGGTGCTGCTGTGCGGTCATAGGGAGACCTCAAGGTTTGCAGTGTTTTGACATGTCTTGAAAGCTATCGAGCTATTCTCACTGATGGGTTATTATGGGAGTTCTGTCCTTAGATAGACATGGAAAAGTGGTATTTGTAAGGAGCCCTAATCTGTCAAGCTGGTTTTGTAAAAATATTCACTAGCTTGTAGACAAAGATACACACACACGCAGACGAAGACGCATACACACACACTCTGACCTTGTTCCTATAACACGGTCCCTAGCCTGTCTCCAGAAACCTGCTTATCAGGGACTGTAAACAACACATACATAACAGCACATAAATAACACATCTTGTCTTCTATGTTTTTCTTCCACAAGCTGCTCTCCACCCAGGAAGGCTTCAGTAATACCGAGGTGGGAGCCACTCTAGATTTGTGTGACATTAAAATAGTGAAAACGTCACTTCGCCCATCGTGCTAATTGCTTTTATAAACCCCTACAAATATGTGCAAGCCAGCCCAAACTGACATTTTTGTGAAGTTAAGGCAGTTGTCCCTGTGTTAAAATAATGTGCGGCGTTAATACGCTCTCTAATGTCTGCATGGCGATGTTATATAGTAATAATGATGCGGATAAAGGAAATCATTTCAGTAGTTATTGTTGTTTACTCTGTATCTGGTAATGCATTCCAGCCCATGGCGACCCCAAATGGAACCTCTTTTGAGTTCACCACCACTGAGAATGGGCCAGTCATCCAGGACCTTTACTCCACCCCCCAGTATAAAATGGACCCGTCCACGGGTGAGCAGTGTGTCCTCTTCTGTCTCTCGGCTAACACCCAGGCTAACACCCAGGCTAACACCCAGGCTAACACCCAGGCTAACACCCAGGCTAACACCCAGGCTAACACAATAATACAACATCCGTCTCGGTAGATTAATGGGGGGCAGGATAGTCTAGTGGTCTAGGTATTGGACAGGAAGTTGGCCTACCTGTAAGAATCCTTAAACAAGATGCCTAACCCCTATATGTTCCATGTAAAAGTAGCATGTAGGCCTAATTGTAAGTCTCTTTGGATAAATGACCTAATGACCTGCTAAATGACCTAATTGTAATACATTAAAAAATAAAAAGTATATGAAATGCACATGCAGTGACAAATAATTGTTTCATTTTCCTTTCTCAGACAAGAAGAATGAATGCGTGTACGAGGTGGTTCTGCCAGCGGAGGAGCCGCTGACGGAGGGAGCAGAGGACCAGCAGGAGGGGGGAGAGGAGGAGGAGGAGGAGGAGGTGAAGACCGGGGCTCCCACCGCCGTGGTCAAGGTCTTCCGGTTCATCATGAAGCAGAGCTACATCTGCGCTCTGATCGCCATGATGGTGAGTCCCGTCCAGGGCGTGGAACCCAGCGCTCGGGTTCCACGCCCTGGACGGAAAGGAACGCCGGCTACAGCAGGAACTGCGCCAAGGGAAGCGATGGAGGTGTTCACTGGTCAGGCGCTCTGTCGTGACTGTGGAGGAGAGCATTGCTGGGACAAGCACATGCATATTTACCACAGGGGGGGGGGACGTCGAGTCACTTGCCTCAAACTTGAGTCCGACCCAAGTCCCAACACTTTTGGTCCCACTATTTAGTGTACATGTTTGTGTGAAATGAATTGCTAGTGCTTTTTAATCCTATATTCCATTCAAGAGTTGCAAGATATTTAGCTTTATTTTGGATATTATATCGGTACTGCACTTGTATTTGTCCTGACTTCACTTAGTATTGTACATCTAGACTTGTGACAGTCACGACTGATGTTTAATGAAACCTGACTAGGTAAACACAGATGAAATGAGGGATTTGAAGGAAGCCCGTGTTTGACCTGATGCCGCCAGTTCATTTGCATTGAACGGACTCTCTCCCCCAGGCGTGGAGCATCACCTATGTCAGCTGGCTGACATTCGTCTTCCTGATCTGGTCCTGTATACTGTGGATGGTAAGGGACAGGCGGCGCTACGCCATGCTGAGCTCCCCCTTCATGGTGCTGTACGGCAACCTGGTGCTGGGCCTGCAGTACATCTGGAGCTTTGAGACCATGGACGCGGTGTCTGGGTTCTTCGTCAAGAAGGACGTCCCCTTCAGCGAACTGGGAACCAAGGTAGGGCCAAGGCACTGGCGTCTTATGTACTGCGGCGGGGGGGGGGGGGGGGGAAGAGTTGTGAGTTTTTTTTGGACTAATGGACCACTGTTGCCCCGGGCAACGCGGTGGTGTTAGCAAATCAGGAATTTATT
>JAODLI010022770.1:0-21603 GCA_027575585.1 Percopsis omiscomaycus | reverse complement strand
ACCATGCCACGCTCAAAATTGCTTAAATCACCTTTCTTTCCCATTCTGACATTCAGTTTGGAGTTCAGGAGATTGTCGTGACCAGCGACTGCCAGAATGGTTGATTAGATAATTTTGCATTAATGAGAAATTGAACAGGTGTTCCTAATAATCCTTTAGGTGAGTGTATGTGCAGGGCTTTGGGGATGTCTGGGTGTCAGACATTGTGAATGTTTGTCTGTTTGTTGCATACCTGTATTGTGAAGGATCAAACTTTGTCAGCTCGATTCGACGCCAGCTTTGTGTCTTGTATGCCTGTGTTTTCTGTACGTGCTTGCACTCAACTCGCCTCACTCGTCAGAACTGTTCAAAACACCTACGCACCTTTCAAAAATAAAAGCGCACCATCAGAAGTTCTGTAAACGTATAAAAATAAAAGTTAGACTTTTTGACAGAACCGAACACGTCCGCAACCCACTACATACCATCTTTTGGGTCGGACCCACCAGTTGAGAAAAACTGATTGATGATGACTGAAGATGTTGTCCATAGCGGCCCAAAAATATGCCATTGTTAGTCTCCAGTCACCAATGCACTTTAGTAGCCCCGCAAAACTGTAAAGCAAAATTCACACAAGCAATTTCAATATAAGCATTTTATTCATATAGCATTTTAGAGATTCACCAAAGTATAGACTACAGCAAACCCCAGTTGGATCAGATGTTAAAGGAATGGATGGATGGATGGTAAAGGTTAATATAGGGAACAACAGTTGGCATGAGGTAATTGAGGATACTGTGGGAATTGTGCATGGTATGTGTGTCATAGAGCCAGTGTCTTGGGGCAGGTTGGACACTCGTCTGCTAAGGGGGCATCTTAAGTGCTTGTGCCTTCAGCCCTGTGCTTCTTGCATAACAGTAGCTTCCTTCTGCAGGGAAAAGCACACAGGAGACACGTGAAGGCTGAGAGGGTTCCCTCCCTATTTCATTCTTTCTCTGTCTCTATTTGCCTCCTTTTGTTACCATCTCACTCTTTCCACCTTTTGATCTTCCTGTTGTTATTTTGTTTCTGTTTTCCTCTTTTTCTTAATCTGTTGTTGCTTTTCTTCACCCCCCCCCCCCCCTCTCTCTCTCTCGATGTTGAGCTGGATCCCTGCTAGGGACGTGAATGTGAACTTCTAGGAACCAGTTCATGATTGAATATAAATGGAGTTCTCAACGAAATCAAAACCTGGGAAATTAAATCAATACATTCCGCCTTGTTCACACCCACGCAAACCCTACAGCTCCTGAACACCCACCTGACACCTGATTTCATATAGGAACACCCCCCCCCCCACCCCCAAACACACACACACACACACACACATACACACACAAAAGACTCCAATGGGGCTCCAGTGCAGCAATGTTAGTGGCCTATAAGCCAGAGAGAGTGTTGAGCAGCTGGTCTGTCAGCCACACAGACATTTAGCAAGTCAACAAGGCAACCAGACAGCTATTTTACATGATGCAGTGACTGGTAGGCAGGCTGAACCCATCAGACAAACCAAATGAGTTCTACAGACAGATCCAAATGTTATGTTCTACACTATCAAAAACATTCTGATATAGTTCCCAATATGACAATCTGTACCCAGGCTGTGCTGGCTCTGTGGTTTCTCAGCACCCTGCTAATCCACTTCATATTGGTGTTTACTTGGGTACTGTACAGCCTACCTTCTGATTTAATAGTATTATGCCTGCTAGTGGCCAAAGACATTCCATTGATGGCTCAGAGTGGTGGTTTCTGGGGGGCCTATGACACAATTAAGGCAGTGTGCCTTGAACAATCCACTTCTGTTTTAGATGTATGACAGGTAATAGCATGCATGATAGCCTGAACAATTCCAAAGATACGGATCCATAGATTATATTATTACAGAACATCTTCTGGTCCATATTGATGTTGTGACTGGCCATTTGAATGCTTATAGTTTTTACAAAAACATATAAATTTTCTCTCTCTTTCTTCTGAAATTTCTTTCTTTCCTCTGCCACTCCTCCCTTTTTGCATCCCTTCCATCCATCCTTCATTTCATCCCTTGTTAATTATAACTATAAACACCTGGTTTTATACTAAATGCCCCTGTTGTATTCATTGAATGTTAATTCAATTAAAGGAAATGTAAGTGCAAAGGACTAAAGGGGATAGCCCCTTTAGACATTTAATGCTGCTGAGAGGAGATCATCATAATTGTACAAGGATCTGAAGGCCAAAGAGCGTTTGAACCTCAGGAGATTTTGTTGCTGTGGCGATGACTGAATCTCAACTAAACGGGGGCTTAGACAAAATCTGTCACACCAATGCTAAACTGGGACTGAATGCTATAGATTCCTGCAAAGTGACATTAAAATTATAATCTCAAATGAAACACCTGTAGACCTACTAACAGTGATTTGTTGCGTTTTGTGGGAAAAGGTCCTGATATGGACACTGGTGAGTCACTGGGCCCACCCATTACCGTGGCCATACCTTGGATCTGGTGATCACCAAGGGACTTTCTAGTGAAATAAATTCTGCTGTATTGTTTATCACATGTTACCTCTTAGCAGCATCATTAAGAAACATGTATTGATTTTCACTGCTATGCAGACGATACTCAACTTTACTTCTATGTGTCACCTGAGGATCTTAGCCCAACCAAAAAAACTTTTCAACTGCATCATAGATATAAATAGTTGGAAGTGTCATTTAGACTCTGATCTTAATTTTGAAGCACATATTAAGAATATGACCAAATCCGCTTTTTACCACCTGAGGAACATAGCCAAGGTGTGCCCATTTCACTCTCTAGCGGACACTGAGAAACCATATATTATATTTTATCACAAGTCTTTGCATTGTCTACTTGTGAGCTTCATAATTGATTTTAAGATTATTTTATTCGTTTTTACATCAACTCATGACTGTGCACCGCAATATATGTCAGAAATGGTTTTGAGGTATGAACCCTGTAGAGTCCTATATGGTCCTCTGTTACTGGCCTTCTCATTAAACCAAGGCCCAGGACTAAGAAGTACATATAGGCAGCGTTGAGCTTTTATGTCACCAGCCTCTGGAATAGCCAGAGATCTTATGGGGGGCAGAAACTAAAAATGCTGTTAAAACACATCTTTTTATCCTTGCTCTTGTTGTTTTGGATGCTTTTTACACTCGCTTACACTGTAATATTATGCTTGTTATTTATGTATTTCACATGTTTTGTGGTCTCTTTTTGTTTATATTTGTTTATATTTTATTCATTTTTATTTTTGTTGTGAAGCACTGAAATGTGCTATACCAATAAAGCTTGATTTGATTTGATGGTACCCTCTCTTATATTAACTCCAACAAGCATGAATATTAAACTTGTCACATGAGCCAGCTACAGCCTGCACGTGCTGTGCACACGGCATTGCCAGGGCGAGGAACGGAGCTGCGAAGTGCGCAAGATCTGTGGGAGTAGCGGAGCGCTTGTTAACATGTCCCTGTTTCAGGAGCTTTTGAATTTGAACTGTAGACCAAAAATGGTATTCCGCGAAAACGCGACAGTAACCACATGCCTAATGGCATCCTAATTTATTTCACCACGTATGATTATAACCACGTAAGAGGAAGCCGTGTTTGACTATTTCAGCACAGCGGACAGCTCTCTAATAGGCTTTCCTATTGAAAGTAAACGTGCCCGAGATCTGCTACCTGCATGGGCACAATGGCCACCTGGAATCGCTTTTTTTTAGCTTTCCCATGGCGCACAGCAACAGGGGACCATCTCCACAACGAGCTCCAAAAAGCAGCTGTTAACTTTGAGGTTCGAGAGATGAACCCAACGGAAATCCTTTTAGAATTTGTCATTGTTGTGATTGCCGTTGTGTCGTTGTTGTCCAACTTGTCAGTGCTGTTGTGTTTTACCCAGAGCGCCGAGATTCGATCCCAGGTGCCGGGATTATTTGTCTTGAACCTTTCTTTCTCCAATATTCTCCTCACTTTGATGAATATGCCTGTAACTTGCCTCGGGATAGCCAAAATCGAAATTCCATTTGGAGACTTTTTCTGTCAAGCCGTTAGTTTTGCAGAGACTTTTTTCACCTCGAATGCAATGTTGAGCATGGCTGCACTGAGCATCGACCGGTGGGTCGCGGTTGTCTTTCCCCTGAGCTACTCGACCAAAATGCGATTCAGGGATGCTTTTGTAATATTAGCATACTCCTGGCTACATTCCCTCACATTCTCTTTGTCCGAAATACTGATGGATTGGGGACACTACAGCCACACGTACGCCTCGTGCACCATTCATCCGGGTGGAGGTGCGAACGGCAGCTCGCAGTTTGCCGCCTTTGCGGTGTTTACAGCACTCTTCCACTCAACCACTTACGCGCTCTGCCTTCTCGTCCTGTTCTTTGCTTACATGAAAGTTTTGCGCGTGGCCAGGTTCCACTGCAAAAGGATAGACGTGATCACAGTCCAGACCCTGCTGCTATTGGTTGATATTCACCCAAGGTAAACTGGAGTCAGATGTGTTAAATTTAGGTTTGTGGTTAAATGACATTTCTACTAAACCTCTCTTTCTCTCTCTGTCACACACACCCACACAGTGTGAAAGAGAGATGTTTAGCTGAACAGAAAAAGAGGAGTCAACGAGCCACTAAAAAAATCAGCATCTTCATCGGATCCTTCGTCCTTTGCTTCTCACCATATGTTATAACAAGGTAATGATCTGCTTGAAGTGCCTACATCCAATCATTTAACTGCCAAATCTCACTAAATTGCTTGTCTGTCTCCGTGCGCAACTTGCGCAATTACGCGCGCGGAAAATGTATTAAAATGTATTAACAAGAAAGTATTTAGTAAAGACACATATAGCCTATCAAATAGGCCTAAGGATTCGACTGTCAAAATATAGGTGTGGAATTATAACGTCCGATGTCTTATTACACAGGTTGGTGGAGCTGCTGCCGCACGTGCACGTCCACCGTTACTGGGGCATCACGACCAAATGTCTGTCCTACGCCAAGGCCGCTAGTGACCCGTTTGTCTACTCTCTACTACGGCAGCAATACCGCAAAGTCCTCGCTAATGTCACCAACCGGATGTTGCAAAGGAGTCAGTACTCAATGTCCGGCCACAGTACGAGCAGCACGTTTGACACTACAGACGGCAACAGCATTTACAGAATAGCCTAAACTAAATGGACTGGAAAGACAGTTTGACTTACGATCGTAATGTTTTAAGAGCTCGCCTCTGACGTGTGCTCACACAATTTGACAACAAGAGCGACGCTCTACTACACACTGGCCACGGATTTGAACTACTATATTTTAACTTGAATGTATGATGTTGTTGGTTGTCTTTATTGGCCTATGCCACAATACTGAATTCATTATGTAGCCTGCTTTTTAAATTAAAATTATTGTAACGAAATGATACCTCTCGTTTTTTAACAATTCTAAGATCTCATAAGTCCAGCTTTTAACATTCTGTATAGCTATTTGAAATATAGCTATTGAAGTCTTGATATTTTATGTTAATGTCGTCACGAACTTGTCTCTACACATAGCACGATTCACTTTTGCAGTGTAATATGATCGGTCCACGGGCACGCATGTATCTTCTGTCAGGACGAACTTTTTTTCTTTTCAGAGATGCTCCGCGCAGACAAAGGAGGAACGTTTTCGAGTCGTGGGTGGCTAATTACCATCTAGACTACGGCGAAGTTGCTACGCGCACACACACACACACACACACACGCTGAGACTCAGTGCCACACCACTCGACTGTTACTCCAAGATGTATTATGCACTTTTAATGATATTTCTTGCCTTTACGAAAAGTTGGTGCGCCCCGCCGCGATACTGCGAGTCTGGAGACGAGGTTTTAGGTAAGCACTCTTGTTCTTTGTTGAGATCCTTCCAATTGCACGCCGCTATGTTTGTGAACGCTTTAGCAACCATAAATCACCGAGGGACACATTTTTTACATCTTAAATATAAGACTTATCGTAAGTAGTTGGCCTATTTGTCACGTGTAGTGATCCTGCCAAATCGTATTACTTTGACATTGTCACCGTAGAGAATTGCCACATCAATCTAGTCAAAATCAGATAAGATGTTTAGAGGTTTTAAGACATTTTCGTAGGTGTATGTCTTCTTTTCAATACGCATAACTTGGACGCTGTCGCCACCTGGCGTTTGGTCTGCACTGCAATTTATTCTACTTGTAGACTTTCTAACCCCACAATTTATTTTGTCTTTTACAGGAAGATGCAGTAGCAACTCGTTTGAGGACAAACGTAAGTGTTACACTGTAGAAGATAAGATAAATATAGTCACCCAAGTGTCAATGATTTGGAATAAATGATTATTATATAGCGTTTTATGGTAAATTATTATACAAAGTTTGGGGGATTCAAATAAATAAATTGTCACTGTTTAGCATTTTTAGTGATGACAGACATCATATCCACAAGATATAGGCGATAAGATTATTTATATTGTCTGTTCCCATTCTATTGTAGACCATTGTGATAGAGGTATATCTCTCCAGTTACTGGTGGGCCTTCATATTGACTACAGGCATGACCTGAAGGGATTCAGCAGTTTTAAATACCAGGACCTCTGCAAGACACAACAAGTCTTCTCTGTACATAGCTTAGTCTCAGAAGATAATTAGCTTCAGCCCTCTAGCCCATTCAAAAGGACAATTTATGAAAGTCTAAATGAATGTCAGCATTTCCTTTTACAAATACAAATTCCAGACACTGTTTCAAACAGATCTAAAGCTAGAAGAGGGTTTTCTTAAAGAGAACATGTCTTTCCTACTCTGAGTAACAGATAGACCTACACCACTACCAGTCAATCATTAGACTTCTACAAATTCTACATATCAAATGCAGCTTCCAAACAGCTTTCTATATTCTTCCCAAAGCTGCCTGCACAGAGCTGAACCTGGGCTACTGCAGTAGCATGGACTATACCAGGTGGGTCATCCATAGGCTGACATGAGTGGGTCACCAGAATAACCATCTAATATTCTTTGGCTGCTGGAGAAATACAGTTAATTTGTGTTAACTCTGTCAATATATGCTGTTCTCCACACATGTTGTGCGTTTAGAACAATGTACCCCAACATCCTTGGCCACCGTAGTCAACTGGAGGCTGAGGCGGGAGCAGAGTACCTCCTTCTGAGTGTGATCCATGGCCTGCTTAATGGTGAATGCTCCCCTGAG
Organism: Percopsis omiscomaycus; assembly: GCA_027575585.1. NCBI lineage: Eukaryota > Metazoa > Chordata > Actinopteri > Percopsiformes > Percopsidae > Percopsis > Percopsis omiscomaycus. The sequence continues at coordinate 14,378 of JAODLI010022770.1, read as the reverse complement.
ATTCGTCTTGTGGGTTGCTCCATACTGGCCCCTCGTTGCCAGGACGACAAGGCGATCAAGCCTTGCCGAAGCGCATGCGAGGCACTCAGGAGAGACTGTGGCCATGCCTTTGAGTCCATCGAGATGGCCTGGCCCTACTTCCTCGATTGTGACCGCTTCTTTGCCAGCGTTGAAGAAGGCTGCTATGACCCGCTGGCAGGACTGAAAGGTAAGGGGGTAAGAGAGTTCGAGGTCCTGCCCTTTTTGGTTATGCTAAAATCACTCTGTAGGGTCAGCACCATCTACAGGTTGAAAACGTAATGACCTGGCACTAATTTTAGCCAATCAGATAACTAACTGTATTGGTTATGCTTTTGCAGTTTGGATCAGTACATTGCCTGTGTCTGTGAATTTGATTAATAAATAAGGCTGTTCTGTGTTGTTTTATTATGACTCTCAGGGATCTGAAGCATTACATACCTTTTAAATTCATACTACACCCTTCCTTCTATACCTGGGTCTCTTCTCCAGCCAGACAGGAGCAAACATTGTCCAGTTACTCACCAGAGGAGCCCAGCACCATCATCCAGTTCACCTACACCTCCAATGCCCAGATGTACAGCCTGCTCAAGAGGACTGCAGCCAAGTGCCCCCACATCGCCCAGGTCTACAGCATAGGTCGCAGCAGTGAAGGTCGGGACCTGCTTGTTATTGAGTTCACCACGAACCCAGGACGTCATGAGCTCTGTGAGTAGGTGTAAATGGAGCGTGTGGTTCCCATAGCGGGGGGTCGTGACCACCTGACAGGCCACAGAATACTTTTGTGGGGTTGTGATATGAACTCGAAATGATCTTTTATCTATTTTTCTTTCTTTCTTTCTTTTAGTTCTATTATTAGTTTAGCTTTATTAGCTCTCCCAACATGTTTATATATTTTTTATGCTATTATTATCTCGAGTATGATGACATTACATCAACCACTGCTTTTTGGGGGACATGTTCAAAAAACACTTTTCTAATCTATTCCCTCTACATTTGTTGCAAAGGTTTTCTCCCTTTTAAAGCTAATACTTCTCTATTCTCTTCTCATTCCGTGTATCTACTCTCACTACTTTCGTCATCGTTCCCTCACCTTTTCCCTCATCATCACACACATTTTTCACCTTTTTTTTCTTTCCCTAACACTAATTTTATATTATTCTACCTATATTCTATATTATTTCCTTTGTAATCCTCACCTTCCTCACCTCCAGTGGAGCCAGAGGTTAAACTGGTTGGCAACATGCACGGCAACGAGGTGCTGGGCCGCCAGCTACTCATCTACCTTGCCCAGTACCTGTGTTCAGAGTACACCCTCGGGAACCAGCGCGTCCAGGCTCTTATTAACACCACCCGCATCCACATCTTGGCCTCCATGAACCCCGATGGCTATGAGCTAGCCGCCTCAGAGGTAGAGGATAGCAATGACCCGGAGCTCACCAATCAGGAAGTAACTATCGTTAATAGGAACAAAATGCGACGAGCCGCTCCCGAATGTCTGTCTATCTGTCCGACGGGGGGTGTGGAGGTGGGGCCTGTAGGGTCAAATGCAGAGGTGGGTGAGTCCGATTTCAGAGAGTAAAAGACCTGCCAGGTTTTCCTTCTGCTTGTTCACTTAACCTGGTGATTTTTACAGGGACTAATAATTGAAATCACCTGGTTAAGTGATCAAACTGGATTTTTACTTTCTGAAGTCGGACTTACCCTCCTCTGGTCAAATGTTAAAGCAGTCATAGCAGGGGGCCAGGAGAGCAGTTTAGGATGTTAAACAACTGATCCTGGTTCAGGTTTTAAGGCTAAAACGTAACCAATTAAAAGTTATTTTAAGTCTTCCACCTCCAAACTATCTGTCTTCTGTTTTTGTCATCCTATTGGTCCAGGACAGACCCTCCCACTACCAGACATACTCCTAATCCAATGAATGGTATTAAAAGATGTAATACCAGAGTAAAACATTTATTTAAAAACAATATACTAAAGAATAGTAATATTAGAATCTGGCAGTGGGAAAACTGTTTGCTGCTCAGTTTCGACTAACCAGGGAGTTATACGTCTATTTTAATAGTCACTTCAGCAGTGTACAGTGGGAGCCATTGTAGAAGTCCTTTCACTCTTCGTTTTGCTACAGCAAGACAATTTATTCAGTAACATTCATCTTCATTTTCACCACATTTACTAACTAAGCCTGAACAAATGTGACTTCTTCAATGGCATCTGTAGCTAACCCAATACACATTTTATAACACACACTGGTGCAACCTTTCAATTAAAATCTTCAAAATCGCATACCTTCACTGATGCCCTAGATTGTACAACTACCTTGTACAAAGCTCTGCATTGAGATACGTTGACCATATGTATTTAAAAATGCTATAGGAGTTAAGCTGCACTATTTTTAGGACAAAGGAAATATTTGGATATAGTAATGTGTTTAATAGCAGTAGTACTCGTCATTAGTTGTATTATAGCTTAACAGTGTTAACTGCAATATTAATCAAATATTAATATTAAACACACTTGCATGTGTATGTTTTATACACATGGCTTTCTGGTTTATCTGGCTAGCTGAATGCTTTGTGGAAATTTTAAATACATGATTGAGGCATCAGTAAGTGTGTGTCAGTATTTAAAGTCCAAATACAATTGAAACTTTTAAACATTCTGAAGAAATATTAGAAACGTTCAAACTTAAAATTTATTGAAGATTAAAATATTGTTCTTGCCTAGTATTGTTTTTGTTACCGACAAAACTATTAATAGAAATACAAAAGTGCAATTAGTAAGATACTATTTACTTTGATTAGATTAAGTTAGCAGGGTTGTGCTGGCTAATCATTATAAACTGTTTGAACTCCTTTGCTACTGTTTTCATCTAAAATTAACAGAATCTAACGCAACCTTCCATTTATTTTACTGCCAATACTCAGTTTCTCAAAATGCTCTTGAATTAAAAACAGAATTGCTTACCACTAACATTCACCAATAACAACATTCACCAATAACAACATTCACAAATAACGACACGAGTATGCAGTATTCATTCATCATCAATCATATTTTCCACAATTCTTGTAGCAGTCCTAGTTGTGTAAACCCAACTGTTTCAGGGTCACCTGTTGAATGGTTGGACCAACGGTCGGACCAATGCCCAGAACATAGACCTGAACAGAAACTTTCCAGACTTAACCTCAGTCCTCTACCGAAATCGCCGCAGCAGGTATTACCGCACGGATCACATCCCAATTCCTGACTCCTATTGGTTTGGAAAGGTAAGAAATAATCCAAGTTATCATACAGGTGTGCATGGAATTTTTGTTCAAAGTATACAATAGCATTCAATGCTGATAAGTCTGATATACAGCAAGTGTATGCCAGACATCTTTTGATGAATCTCCCTCATCTGGGCTCTAGGTGGCACCAGAGACATTTGCTGTGATGAAGTGGATCAGGTCACTGCCCTTCGTTCAGTCTGCTAGCCTCCACGGGGGGGAGCTGGTGATCTCTTATCCCTTTGACTTTTCTAGACACCTGCAGGAGGAGAGGATGTTCTCACCCACCCCAGACGAACAGGTAGGGGAGGGTGATGTATAGTAATGTAGACATTATAATGGATAGATGGATGATGGGATGGGTGCGCCAGTAGAAGAATGGATGTCTTGCTGAACAGATGAATAGATATTCCCTATCTTATATGTAGGCATTCAAGCAGCTGGCTCGTACGTATGCAGACTCCCATGCCACCATGTCAAACAATGACACAGACAGGTGCGGAGCTTCCTTCTACAGAACTGGAGGCATCATCAATGGAGCACTATGGTACAGCTTTGCTGGTGGTAAGATGTCGATAAAGAACAAAAAACATGGAACGGACCGAGAAATAACAATTTAAAGAGATGTTTAAACTATTAAATAAATATGAAAATGTGCTCTCTGGTTGAATGTGTTTTAGATGCATGTAGCCCCATGTTGGCTCTCATCTTAAGCTCAATGGAATTCTTTGATTGTGTCCCTCTTTCTTCTGCAGGTATGTCAGACTTTAACTACTTACACACCAACTGTCTGGAGATTACCGTGGAACTGGGCTGTGACAAATTCCCCTCAGAGGCTGAGCTTTACCCAGAATGGAAAAGGAATAAGGAGGCTCTGTTTAGTTTTATGGAGTCTGTAAGTGTTTATTTTGAATCTTGAGTAACCTGAAATAAAACCAGTTTTCATCATCTGACTTCTATCAGGGCCGTGTCTACATTAGGCATGTTAATGTTTACGTCCATTATGAACATGTGATTTTTGTAGCTGTACTAGTTCAAAAGTAGATGTGTAGATAAAATTTGGATTAACATTCTGTGTCCCCTTTGGGGTTTGAAAACCCTGTATGTAAGCTACAGTATGAAAATGTAGTAGGACAGTGTGATGTGTGAAAACAGCAGCTTGCTCTCTGCTTTTGGACAGGTCCACCGAGGGATAAAGGGAGTTGTGAAGGACACTGATGGTATCGGGATCAAAGGAGCGACCATTTCTGTCAGGGGCATTAGGAAAGATGTCACCACAGGTAGATGTGATCAACGTTGGGATCAAGACAAGTTCAAGAGGGGAATACATTTGGATAAGAGCATTATGTAGATCAGTGGCTCAACCTTTATGACCCATTTCCGCTAAAATGTACTGGTTCATCAGGTCTTCACACGCAATCACTGGCCAAGATAACAAACAAACAACCAGTAACCACCATTGAAAATACTGTTTGCATGCACATTTTACAAAAGATAAATTGAGATAAAAAAATGACAAAAAGATAATTTTATAATCCCCTGCGTTGAGAACCGTTGGTGTTTTTTTGTTCTCCCTCGATTCCATCTATCATTATCATTATTTCTGTCCTTCCATCCCACCCTTCCGTATGCGTCCATTTCCTCTCACCAGCGGAACATGGGGATTACTGGCGACTGCTGAACTCTGGTACTCACATCTTGACTGCCACAGCCAAGGGTTACTCAAAAGTCAGCAAGAGGATTTTCCTGCCTCACAACATGAACAAGGCTGGGCGGGTGGATTTTGTCTTGAAGAAGGTAAGAGCTCTCCTAATATATAGTCATTTGTATTTATCGTAATGAAATACATTTGACGTTTTTTTCCCTGCATCACAAATGCTTAACTGAACAGTCTTGTCTTGTCTTGTCCACTCAGGTTCCTATAGAGCCCGACTTTGATGACCACTTCTTCCCGACAGTAGACACATGGGAACGGTTTGACCCCTACAACCAGTTTGAACGCTACAGAGAGGCCGACCTTGGCGAGGTAGGGGTGGAGCGGCAGGAAAAACCCTGGTGGTGGAACTACTTTTCCCAGTCCGGCATCTCACCTCCAACATGGCTGCTGCGGAATGTCTAGACACAAGAATGAAACAAATGCTAATGTACCATTCTAGATTAAGATGTGTAATGGACCTTCTAATGCCATCATCCATAATGTTAAGTAACTGCTCTCAGAGCTTTCTGTTTTGGAAGAGTTACTACATTGGAATCAGCCAGGCCGTCATAGATCCCAACGCTTATTGGTAAAAAGATAGATAAGCCGATGTTGCAAGCTCACAAATATACAGTATCTCAGTAAGGACGCTTAGCTTTGGCCAAATTCGCATTGCAACCAAATTTCTGTCTGTAAGTAATGCCAAATCACTGGAGACCCAACGAGTTACAGATCCCTCTGTAACTCGGATTTAGTTATTTGGATAAAAATAGAATGGACTTGCACACAACTAATTCCACTACTATCAAAATTTCAGAATTATTGTGCTTGTGTTCATCTTTTTATAAATGTGATTATTTGGAATAAAATGCTGTAGCCTAGTTTGACATGACATTTTGTTGGGGGGAGGGGGAGGGGCTGCATTTAAATGGTGTGTGCACAAAAATTTCAAATTAACAGCTGGTACTACTATTAACATTTCCTAAGAACTAACATAATTCAAGTAATGCACAGTATCTGTTATATTTTATGCATATTTTGTTGACACTTAAACTACCGGAATTCTATAACTACTAGAATGGCCATAGCAGTCATTCTGAGTTCATACATTATTTGCATATCATTTCAATAATCAATATAAAATCTCAAACTCAAGCTCAAACTATAAAAATAGTTTCTAGGCAACCGTGACACTCATCTTCAAGAGTGGGAAAATGCATACGGTCAATATGACTTTTATGGCCATTCAAGGTAGAAATACTCAGAACTCGTTTGTGTTTTGTAATTTTAATAAAGGTAGCCTATAGGTGTGGTTGTTACATGGACAATCAAACAACATGAAACAAACAACAGAGCATAATCGTTTTAATGCATTTATTACAAAGACATTAAGTAGCCTATTATCATATCATATCATATCATATCATATCAGAGAAAGCAGAATTAAAAGTAGACTATACAGCTAAACATTCATGAACATTCATGAACTGTGAATTGCAAAGTTTAAATGTTGTCTGTTTCACTGAACAGGGAACACACAGGCTACAGCCGTAACATTCATATTTGAAGGCAACATATCAAACCTTGAGGCAACACATTATTAAATAAACCTTTGTAAAACAATTGCTAATAACATTACATGTCTGGAAACAAGCAGTCTGCAAGTCTGCCAACGCCATTGACATGTTAATTCTACCTACCTATATACCAACAACATACTGTACCAGTAGCCTTTAACGATCAGAAATGTTTAAAACATACAGTATACCGTATAGGGCTGGCCAGTGTATTATAATATATTAAATATTGCTGTGTAAGCTACAATGCAACAATCGCCTACATAGCAATGAAACTTGAATTGGCCTCACCCAAGAGGATGTTGGCAGGTGTGTTAGTCCCTCAGGGTGCCCATAAGGGCCTCAGATTCTGGTCCACGCCCCACCACCGGACAGTGTATACCCTGATGGCCTATTGAAACGAAGCAAGATTGTGTTGTTATTGATTGAGTACCAGGTTATTGAAGCCTGGTTTTTTGAAGTTGTGTTTGGCATAATAGCTATAAAATCTTTAGTTTTTACCTTATATAATCTACACTGAATATATGTAATAAACTCACTTTATATTAAGAATAAGGTTCTCACTGTTTGTGTATCAAAGAACAATTGTAATTGTAATTGTAACACGGTCAATCCTATTGTCAAGGATTCATATTTCCTCAGATTATTGACTGATCACAAATTAGATTCAATTACTTATGAAATATAAATTATTAATAAATCACAATTGTCTCGAGTGGTGTTGGTAAAGTCTAAATATTTAAAATTTGAATAAGAAGTGTGGTGAAAACACTACAGGAACCATAAAAAAAGGAATACCATGCACTATGACTCCGCCCATTCCATGACAGGCCACATTAAAAACCTCACACACTCAGTGATGGCACAAGCCACACCCTCTCACTCTATATTAAACACAGATTGTTAGACACACACGCATTACAGACATTACAGACACCAATGCGGGTCAGGTAATTGCAAAACCACAGGTGTTGCAGGTTAGGCCAGGGCAACCACCAGACCAGAACCAGGCTATTTTGTCCTCAGATGCTGGTGGTTGTCATGCTCCACCACCGGACACCAAAGCGGGTCAGGCAATTTCCAAACCCCCGGTGCGTTCATCCATTCCGATTCCCAGGGCCTTACATGAAAATCGGTGCCGCCCCCCCCACACGACCAGACATCAATGCGAGTCGGGTGCATTCCATACCCCAGACCATTGCGGGTCAGGCACCCACTACCACCCAACAACAAAGGGACTCGTGCACGTTCCTTCCCACTGGTGCCCATGAGGACCCCAAATGCTAACTGGTGCTGGCCCACCGTGGGACAGTGTTGTGAGTCAGGCCTGCTTCTTCCAATCCTTAGCGGAAGTTTTATTGATTCCTGTACTGTGATCCCGTCGTACTTTGGATGAGATATTATGAGACCCTCCCCAGCCTCCCCAGACTGATATATAGGTTTGGGTGTCAAACCCACTAAACTTCAACCTAAGGAGGTAGTTCAGGATTGTCAGGAAAGGGTGTAAGACCCACTCTAAATCTACTTCCCATGCAGGGTTATATTGAATTTAGAATTTAAAATGTAGCCTCCAATCAATAAATATAAGAGGGATTGGCCTCTCCCAAGAGGATGTTGGCCGGTGTGATCGTCTCTTCCGGTGCCCATAAGGGCCTCGAATTGTGATTGTAGGCACCACAACCACCGGACAGCAATGCAGGTAAGGTGTATGACAAACCCCTAGCATTTCATGTCAGCAGAACACAACCACCAGGTCAGACCCTGGCTTTTTATTACAAATTATTAGATTGGGAGCACCTGATACATCCCTCAGGGGGGTATTGCACATATACAGAAAATGTTTTGTATATTTCTGTTGCATTTGAAATGAGAAAAGTGTCAGTGCATGAGGAATTATTTCAATGAACAACAAGACAAGCGTTAGCTAACAGCTTCATCTGCAGAGATGCAGATAAAGAAATCAAGCTATAACAACATAGCAGGGGGGCAGGTTAATCCTGTGGCACATGAGAAACTGAGATGATTTGTCAGAATAAGGACATACATTTCAAATAGAAAGCCTATTCTAATGGTGTCAGTCAGGCCAAAATCTCTCAATCATGACTGTATGAGGAAGCACTGACATTCTGCCAGGATCTTGCACCTAAAGTGATTTCTTGATAGTAGGCTACTACTATTGGTGTTGATGTGGTAACCCTTTGAACCTCTGCTGTTAAATTACTTGAGTTTAATACTTGGCAGCCAAATGGTTTGGCAGTGGGATTAGAATTAGACCATGTGAAACACATGACATTTGAAATAAAAAATTAAGGCAGAAGCTCTTGAATTTTGAATGTGTTTTTCTGAAGAAAAAAAACACCCAATTGTTAATTTATTCATATTTTATAGTGTCTTATTTTCTATTTTTGTTTGTGGTTGAAAATGTGTAGGCCTTTTCAGATGTGATGAGTTACTCAAACGTCCACACTGCTGAATATATATAACGTGAGGCCTTTCATCACCAGGGGGCACCATAGAACAAGTAATGCACGCAACGAGTAAGTTTATGAAAAAATAGGATGGTAAGGTAAGTATTTTTCGTATGTCCGCACGATTAATGCTTCTTTTGGGATTCCAATTTTATAAAAAAGGGAGTTTCGGGTCACAAAGAGGTCAACTTTCCACCATTAACCTATTAGCTTATAGCCTAATATCAAACTGTAAATCATGCCCGGATTTATGTCCGCTGCTCAAAATGTATGTAGCCTATTGTAGTAACGTGATGTGACAATTAAGTAGGCCACAACACTTTTGATTTAATACAGTAGCCTTTACATTAGAAAATGTAGAACGAGGTGGCCTACCCTGTATATAGTTAACAGGAAATTGCCACCTGTTTCGGGTTGGCTAATAGTTTAATCAAACACTTCTAATCATTTTAGGTTTACGTTTGGAAGGTACTTGGTAGTTTAACCATCTCAGAAACCTACACAATCATGGACGTCTTGTGGAACTACCAGACAGAAGTTGGGTCGGACACATGGAAAACAACATTTGCATTTGGGCGCAATGTTGACGACCAAGGTAGGACCGCCGTGCAGGATTCAGTAACGTGTTGTGTAGGCCTATTTAAGTAGACTACATGAATGGTAAAGCAAAGTAGTTCATTACATGAAAATACAATAGACAAAATTTGCTTGAAAGTGTTAACGTGGCAGTGAAATATTGAATTTTTCACGTTTTTAAATAGAATCTTAATGTTAATGGAATTGAACCCCAGGTGATTGGAAATTGCTGATTAATTGGGCACAAAAGAGAAGCTTCTTCAAAAACACCTTCATAGGTCGGGTCAGTGTGCCCCATCCTGCCTATAAGACTATTTTAGGGCTAAAACTAAAACACTAGATGCTACACCCACCTGCATGCTTAGGGGAGAGTGGGATTAAGATGAGCCAATTTTTGCTTATGATGTTCTTGCTTTAGGCAAGGAAAAATGAGATGGAAGTAAAACGAAAAAATATACCTTTTATTTCCTGTCAATTGAAATTATGAGAATGCACCTGTATGACAAGGGGCTGTGGAAATATGTGTTCTGGTGGCTGAACTTGCCCCAGTTTAGAGGTAAATTGATCTAAGTCCATGCGTAAATTGGCTTTTCAAGTTTAAACCTGAGCATAATTTAAAAATAATATTTACTAACGCATTTTCCTTTTCCAAATAGTCCTATTTCTTTTCTTTAAAGGTAACTTTAAACAATATAAAACCAACCAAATAAAGTTTATTATTCTGAATCTTTTAATATTTGCAAGTGGTTAAACAATTTTCATACATCATCTGTTCGGCGTAATCAACTCCGAAAGTGTAGACATTTGACCACATTTCCAAATGGCAGGACACTATTTTGGTGTATCAGTGTCTGATCAATCGGCCCTACACAGGTAAAGTACCTATGAGTAAATAAAGGTTAGCTAATGTTACTCACCTGATTGGATGAAGAGCCATCTGGATAAACTAAATTAACTGCTTTATAGTTGAATAAAAGTGTTGTGCACTAAGTGTCTACCTCATTTTGTAACAAGATTGCAAAATTAGACATGAGTCACTCATAAAAAAAAAAAGCCTACAGTACTCGAGGTCTACTCTAGGATTATATTCAAGTTGGATAGCTTGTTATAGCGCCACCATGTATACTGTCAACATGTTGCACTTTAATCAAAATCGGATGAGAATATTTTGAGTCATCGTCACAGACAGATTAATCCATTCCAGTTTAACAGCAAAAATATTCAGGTTAATCTGTTCAAAAAAGAAATATAATCTTTATAAACTGGTAGGCCATGGCAAGAAAGAATTATTGAATACCGCACATACATTCTATACACACATCTATCTTGGACACACAAAATGAAAATATTATGAAATCACTCTGTATTAAAAAAACTGTTAAAAATGTATGCTTACACTAGTAAGTCACTGAGCACTGGTCTCTGTAGCGTAATCTATTTGTGTCACCAAAGCTTGTACTGGAACATCTGAAGGAGGGAATGCGAAGGAACAACAGGATAGCATGCAAGCTGTCTCTCACTGCCATGTCCATCTGCTGTCTGTTTCTTAAGCACACTGACCTGTAGTTGACCCGAACTACAGGTCAACAACTGCAAGTAAGTATATTAAACTACAGTACACAGTTCATATAGCCTGCCCTATAGCTAAGGCCCTGGAATCTGTAAATTCAGAGTACTGAATTATGCATCCTCAATGTTATCCTCATATATTATTCATATAAATATGCAAATATTTTTTGACGCAAAGAAAAGAAAAATGGTTATTATATAAATAAATAAAAATTCCTTAAATAAAGTGATTTAGGTGGGGTGCACCAACTAACCAATTGGTAAATTGGCCCCAATGTATAGATTATATCGAATAAAAGGGTCACTAACCTGAACCTAAACTATGGCTAGACAGATTATGTCCTTTTTCCAGTAATGGTGTAAAAGCAACTGCATGAGAAGTATAATGGTTCTTTGGAATTTAAACGTGTATGGGCAGGTCTTTTCATATTGTTTATACACACTTTGAAACGTGCTATATTAATGTCTCTTTATTGTAAATAGTTTAATCAAAGACTGAAAAGTACTGCGGAAGTGGATATAAGCACAGTTATTGATTGTGTGATTTACCCTGTGCGCAGAATTATAATGCATGTAACTTAAATGCTTGGTTCTAATGCCAACTTTATTTTGTAAGGCTTCAGCAGTGTGATGCAATGCCCTTAATGTTACAGGGAAAGCAATATATTTTATTTGGATTTTGAGAATTCTTTTAGTTTTTAGTTTTAATGGCCACATTTGAGTTATGCTATAATTATTTTCTTTCCAAGGCAATGCGTTCCCAGATGCCTTCACCTCATGTTCGTGGAGGGACTTTCCATCTGGCAGGCTTCCATCATCTCTATTTGTCCTCCCCTATGCACCATGTAGTCACTTTCAATCTGACTGCATCCATTTCCCTAACATAACACCTTGTAACACTCTGCATATATAATGCAAATGGAAGACCACTTTCTCTGAACCTCCTCTTTCTCACTTCCTCAAAAGGAAGGACCCCGTCTCTCCCTCCATCTCTCTCTACACTCTGTCTCATTTTGTCTCATCTGTCTCTCGTTCATTCCTGCAGCTATCTATCTGCTCTGCCCCAGGAGTAGAGGCCTGCTCAATGTGGCAGAGATGATTTGTTTGCTTTGCAATTATTTTCCGTCAGTGGAGACAAATGGACTCATACGGCATAGAGAAACCTGCACAGACAGGGCCAGTCAGATGAGGGCCGTAGACTAATGCGTACTGCTCAAAGATAAAGACAGAGATGGGAATGTAGCACACTCACGGCACTGTCTTTTCAAACTTCTACAGAGCACCAAAGAAACTGAGAGTCACAGTACTGTATGACTGCGAATTTGTGATGCCTTGGTAATTGCCACAAGATTACGTTTTTGAACCCAATGATAGCCTTTACCTGTTTCTCTGTATAACGTTATGTTGTTATGATGCTGTAATCCTGTTTCTTCACATGTATCAATGTGAAAGGGCGTTTCAACATTGTCTGCACCGGACCCCTAATATTTCTATAGTCTATTTACACTGCGCTGGAAAGGCCATAATTATATATAGATTATTGTTATTTTTTTTACAAAAATAAAATGAATGCATTTTTTTTTTCAAAATAAACAAACAATATAACTTGTCCTGCTTTACTTGTGATAATGCAGGAAAGAGTTAAATAATTTCTTTAATTCAATTCCTTCCCTACCTACCCCCCTGTATCTCTTTCTGCCCTCTTTCACTGTCTGTGCTGTCTATCCCTGGTCTTCCCCCTCCCCCCGCATAAGAAGGGCAGGTTCAGGGGTCACCAATTACAGAGGGAGGGCTAAAAAAGCTGTATGGGCTCTGCCCTGTGCCCTCAGAGATGCCACGTCCAATTATCATCATGATGATTGCAGGTAGACCGCAATCGCCACAGCCACAGTTCGTGCACTATAGGCACTATAGACTCATCTAGGATGGACCCTTCCTCATGCCTGAGTTGCTGTCTGGCTCCTGGTTAGCCCCTCCTCTAATACTGACCGCTGGGCAGAACTAATGTGTAGCCTAGACTCCCTGGGATCTTCTCTACCTGTGTGTGCGCGTGTGTGTGTGTGTGTGTCAGTGGGTGTTTACCTTTTACAATGCACTAGAGAGGTTTGTGTTAACGATGTGGATCCACGTTTGCTTATAAGTAAGCTTGTAATCTATATATAGAGTTAGAAATGAAGTATTTAACATGTATTAAAGCCTCACAATCAATGCTGTTTCTCCCACGTTTTTACAAAATCTTGTATTGTCATAACACCTAACACATAACACCTAGACCACTAGGCTATCCTGCCTAGTGGTCTAGGTGTTGGACTCCCAGGCGGAAGGTCGTGGGTTCGAGCCCCAGAGTCAGCTTACCTGTAAGCAGCCTTGAGCCTTGAGCAAGATGCCTAACCCCTACTTGCTCCATGTAGTAGCAATGTAATAATAATGTTATTTTAAGTTGCTTTGAATAAAAAGTCCCTTATTGTAAGATTTAAGTATACGACATGAAAGATTTCTACATTAAGATGCAGTACCTCTCCTAAACAGTGTGAAACTAACTTTCAGACTACTTTAAAGGTTAGAAAAATAACATTTGAAAGATAATTCTGTTCCCACCAACACCTCAACTGAATTTCCACAAGAAGGCGGTGAGGTCTGACCCTACAGTAGCTCTGTTTAGCTGAGCAGCCAGTTGGAGATTAAAGGGCTCCTGAATGCAGGATTCCAGAGCCCGATTCATTGTGCTCAGCCAAACCCTCGGTAATTGCAAAAACAGCACTTGTTCCAATAATAATGGGTGCGTGTCATCTCCAATCGCCAGCCTGCCTGTCTGTCCATGCCACAGAGGCTGCAATTACAGCCGCCGAGTCCTGCCACTGGAAATACACGCAGAGGAACAGAAGTGTGTGTGTGTGTGTGTGGATTAGTTAGGGGGTTCATTAGCAAGCGCAGGCAGTGTACAAATGTGTATAAAAGTGTGCCTATATGCATGTAGACACTAAAAGTACAGACTAATGCAGACTGTGGAATGGGCAGCCTAGTGGAAATATAACTTCTTTTCAGGATCAACCCATACAAGACAGACATACAATACAAACTTTAGGACTTTTATCTAAAGTGTCGATTTAAGATTATATATATATATATATATATATATATATATATATATATAGCCTGATTAATTAACTTTATTCATTAGCCACCGCATTGCAGGTTAAAAAAA
>JAODLI010022759.1:0-21604 GCA_027575585.1 Percopsis omiscomaycus | reverse complement strand
CCACCCACCTTATTTTGGACACTGGCATGATGGGTATGACACACGCACACACACACACACACACACACTACTACAGTGGTTAATCCTGTGACCTTGCAGACTGATGTTATTGGTCCTACCAGGGAAGACTAACTGGGGAAATATTAACCTGTATGTCTGTGTCTGTGTGTTTCTCTCTCAGGGTAGAAGGGCTGTCTCAGCAAGACAGGCTAGTTATCGTAGCGGTGAGTTGATATACCTTCTATCTATGTTAACTAAGAAGTGTTATCTTAAAGGTGCACGCCTCAATTTGACCATTGTGGTTTAAACCAGCATTACAAAAACACTGCATACCTCTCCTGCCCCTGACATGCATTCCTCTCTACTTCTCCGCACACATTCTCTACCCCTTCCCCTTTAGTCACTTACAGTTTTGTTTTTTAATATAAACTGTAGGGGTGTAACGGTTCTGAAACCGAGGGCGAAACCGCGTTTCAAACGTCCACGGTCTCTTGTCTTGTCAAAAATCGAGGTCTGAATTTGGTGTGAATTTGGAGAACCGTTACACCCCTAACAAAGTCTGAGCTGGGATCGAAATTTGGGATTCAACTAAACAACTAACTGTGTTGAACTGACTAAATAACTTAAATGTTTCCCTTTATAGGAAAAGAGGAAGCGGCAAGAGGAGATCGAGAAGAAGAAGAGACAGCTGGAGGATGACAAGAGACAACTACAGCACCTGAAGGTGACACACACACAAGCACACACATCCCTTTGTAGTGTTGCATGAAGTATGTGGAATGCAGAAAGACGGTGAACTGAAGTCAAGGTGAAATCTCCTCACTTTAGATGTAAATAAAAATTATAGTCATGTTATTCCGATTATATTCCTATGTCTTTGCTAAACTGAGCTGTTGAAAGCTGGCACAGCCAGTCGCTAGGTTGTCATGAATGAACCTAAGTTTGTCACAAGGCGCTAGATGGCACACAACAAGGATATCCGTTGGCGTGTTGTTACTTGGCTGCTTATCATGTCTTCTCCTGCAGTCCAAGGCGCTGAGGGAGCGCTGGCTCCTGGATGGAGCGTCCTCCGCTGGCTCAGAGCAGGAGGCCCTCAGCAAGCAGCTGGAGGAGGACCAGGCCAAGACCAGGAGTCTGGAGGACACCATCAGCAGGTAGATCACCCCCCCCCCCCCCCCCCTTTACCACTGACCTGTCTACCTCATAGCACTCCCATTACCTTTAGCCCTCAATGGCCACCCTGCCTGCTCTGTTTGGATCAGACGTTTAAGATCTTAGCAATTCATTCTGAAGCACTTGATGCCATGTTGATGAGCAAGGCAAGGCAGCTTAATTTCTATAGCACATTTCATACTCAGTGCTTTACAAATAAGATAAAGCAGAACAAATAAAAAGACAATTTATTAAAACAAGAAATTAAATACGATTGAATACAACGGAGTAAAATAGATTTTTTTTAAACGTCAAAAAGTGCAGCAAATTGCATTACCCAATTTACCAACTAAACTAAATGCCTTTGAAAACTGTAAAGTTTTGAGTCTAGATTTTAAAATGTCTAGTGTTGGGGCACGACGATCATCAGTGAGTTGGTTCCAGCGATGCGCAGCATAATGCCTATAAGCTCCTTCGCCATGTTTGGTCCTGACAGTGGTCACCACTAGCAGGCTTCTCTCTAGCGAGCTGAGAGGCCTGGTCGGTCTATGTCCATTAAACATTTCCGAGATGTATTTTTGTCCCACCCAATTATTTATAGACAAGCAGCAATGCCTTAAAATCAATTATATGACTTGCCGGAAGCCAGTGTAGTGACTTAAGAATAAGTGATGTGGTCTGTTCTTTTAGTTCTTGTAAGAACTCTAGCAGCTGCATTTTGAATATGCTGTAGCTGCAATGCAATTGTATGATTACTAGCCCCGATGACTGCTGAGGTCACAGCTTGTGTTTATTTATGATGCCTGGTGTATGATCCATTCAGCTATTGACAAATGTACCTAATGTAAGTCTCTAAATGATGTAAATGTTCATGTCAGTAAGTCAGTACGGAATATAGCTTAGGTTTGTGTGTGTGTGTGTGTGTGTGTCTTTCAGGTTGCAGGAGGAGCTGGTTGAGTTGGAGACTGGAGGCTTCAAGGAAGACATTATAGTGAGCATACATACACATATATCAGATGTACACACACACATATTAAACTGTACTGCACTGTATATATAAAGTATATCGAAATACATATTTACCATTATCTCTCTTTCTATCCAGGTGACAGAGCGATCAGTGAAAGGTAATATTCTGCAAGTTTGTCTTTTACTATTTTTATAATTTACTTTATATTTATCTCCCTCTCTCTCTATCTATCTGTCTATCTATCTGTTTCTGTCTCTCTCTCTCTCTCATTTCCTCCTTGCGGTAATAGCGATCAGATACTGATAAAGTGAGAGATTGCATTACCTGGTATGTTAGTAATCTGATTACGTCCTGTTTTCCTGTCCCTCCTCCCTTATCAATCGACCTATTACAGAAGTCAGTGTTCAGAAAAGCCCCCAAATCAACAAGCCCCAAGCCCCCGAGGAGGAGGTGAGAGGTGAGTCACAGAGAGAAGGAAGAAAAGAGAGAAGGAAAGAAAGAAAGAAAGACACCATCAGTTCCAATTTATGTAATTCTATCAAATCCATTGCAACAAATCACGATATTTTACACCCAATGTAGCGTTTACATTTTGCACAAAATTCAGTGTTATATAATTCAATTTTATATAAAAGATGAGACTTGAAAACGTCACTCGGATTATTCATTTTTACATAAATTGTCTGACCAAGTGGTGGTATTTCATAGAGATTTATCTTCTCAGTTATATTCACTCAACACACTCAATTATATTCAGTGCTTTGAGCTCTTCTGGTTGCCAAGGGCTACGTCTTGACGTTATGGGATCTGAACGTTTTCTGGTCTGTAAATGTTGACGGCAGATGTCTGAATTGACTCATTTCGAGTTTTTTGTCTTTTTAAAATTAAATACAAAAATAAAAATTATAATAAAAACTATAAAAAAAACTGTTCTTAGCTAACTTCACTAATATTGTCTGGTTGTTACTAATGAGAGATGATAAAATAGTTTGCTCTTTCAATGCCTTACCCACAATGCAATTTAATGAAACAGCCCCACATTGGTAAATGTAATAAATTAAATTTTCTTACGTAGAAAAAAAGAGAAATTAATTATATAGAAATGTGTGATGTATTGTGGGAGGGAATTAAGTTGCTTAATAACAGACTGTTGTGTCCCTTCACGCCTGTAGAGGGCAGTGTTGTGACTACGCAGCCATCTGACACTCTGATGAGAACAGGTGAGTCACGACAACCATAAGAGTTTGTTGTCTTGACGACCAGGCAGGGTCAGCAATCAGGACCATCTTCCTGTTTCTTCAATGACCTGGATTATGACCTGGATTATGAACAGCAGGCTACAAATCCAACCCTGCTGATGTAAAAGCAGTATCAACCCAATTAATCTGCTCAATTCTCAGTCCCAGTCCTAGTCCAGTCCAATTTGTATACAGTTCTACTGTCCAAGGGCTTCACTCCCAAGAAGACCTTATTGGAACAATTTATAGCAGGAGGTTATAGAATAGAGAAAGATGGGCAGAGTAGACTCTAGTGCTAAGGCTGTGTGTCTATCTCTAACCTATTTGTCTGTCTGTCTATCTTTGTGTCTGTCTGTCTGTCTGTCTGTCTGTGTGTGTTGGGTGTCTGAGTGTCTGCATGCCCGTAGGTTCACTAGTTTGCTGTAAAGTAGACTGATGCTGACCACTGTGCAAGTAATACTGCCAGACAGACCTATGGTTTAGGATCTGGTCTGTAGGTTTTGGTCTGTAGGCTCTGGCTCTGGCCTGTAAGTTATGATTTGGAGGTACTTCTGTGCTGTAAGTAAATGTATGGGCATGTAAAGTAAATGTAATATACATCTTCACATCAAATATATATTAGACACTTTCATTTGTGGATTTGTTTAAGTGCCATATAAGTGCAATCAGATGAATTAGTACTAGTAGTACCATCAGATATGTACTACCACTACTACTACTAGCACTACTACTGCTACTGCTGTAGATTCTGTGTGTCTGGTCTATCATACTATTATGATGCTACTACTACTACTACTACCAGAGCATTGTGGGACATGTAGTCTTTCAAAACATCATAGTTTTTAGCTAGATTGTGCGTGTGAGTGTGTCAGTGCGTACATGTGTGTGTGTGTGTGCGTGTCCATGTGTGCATGTGAGCGTTGAAGTAAAGCCGTGCACCTCCCCCCCTAGCTGTGTACTCAGTGGAGATTCGTGTGCAACATGATCACGCGACCGGCCGGAACACGGTACTGTCCGCTAACACGCTACTTCCTGTTGACGTGTCCCAGCAGGGGGTTAAAGTGTACGAGGATGAGCAGAAAGGTGATTGGACGACGATCAAATAGTCATGATGACTGACAGCTGGCGGCCCTCCTGCTGGGAACATACACATACTTATACACACTCGCACACACACAAACACACACTCGCGCGCGCACACACACACACACACACATACACACACACACACACATATACACACTCTTCTCCTGTAGTGAGAGGAAACGACACAGGAAGGGATTATATCACTGTCTGTCTGTCTGTCTGTCCGTCTCAGTGGTCCATGAGATGAATGGGATGAGTGGTGTCCATCAGCTGACGTCCTCTGAAGTGGACGAGTTGATCCAGAAAGCGGACGAGGCGTCCATGAAGTCCTCGGCCGTCTCAGACCTTCAGGACGTCGCCCAGGAAGTCCCCCAGACACCCCCGCGGCCCCCGGGGGACGTCACCGGGCTGGAGAGCAACCAAGACGAGCCCCCCTCGGGCGCGGAGGAGATGGCCGCATCCGAGGCCAGTTCGGAGCACCCGGTCACCATGGTGTTCATGGGATACCAGAACGTGGAGGACGAGGACCACACCAGGAAGGTGCTGGGCCTGGAGGGGACTGTCAAGGCTGAGCTGGTCCTGATCCAGGACGGTAAGACCCCGCCTGGACCTAGCCCCCAGGAGGAGCACACGGCCACGCCCCCTAAGGGCTCCCCAGCCCTCAGTCAGCCCCCTAACAAGGCTCAAAAAGAGGCTTCTAACAAGGTCCCTAAGAAGCTTCCTGACGAGGCTCCTAACGAGGTTCCTAACGAGGCTGCCAGCCAGGCTCAGGGGCTGGTGGCTGATAAGGAGGTGGGGGAGGAGCCAGGGGGAGGCGCTGAAGTGAACAAGGAGAAACAGCCATGCAAATGCTGCATCATCATGTGACCTTCCTCTTGGAAGTCTTCCTCACATCAGACATTTGGTTTCATTTTTTTTACCCGAGCTTTTCCACTTCTGTTGTGAAATAGAGGAGAGGGGCAACCAAGGCCTATAGGAGAGAGGAGAGGAAATGAAAAGAGGATGATAGAGGAGTGGAATACATTTGAGTTTTCATTTGAACTTTTCTTTATAACTCTGTATTAAAAGTATTAATTTTATTTATTGGATATAATACATTTGGTTTTGTGATAATATTGGGCTGCATGCTGAAAAGACAGATCTGGATTTTTGTTTCAGAAAATTTAAAATTAAAAGTCGCTTTCACAGCAAATAATATATGTATATCCCTAACAATTAACGATATCAAAGCTTGTTCTGTGTGTGTGTGTGTGTGTGTGTGTGTGTGTGTGTGTGTGTGTGTGGGCGTGTGCGTGTGATGCTAGTCATATACTGTGCTAAATCTAGATAAATGACTTACTGCCCTGCTGTCTTCTAAGCAGTATGTTATGCTAATACCACTGGTCTCATACGACACATATCTCATTACAACAGGCGTCTGTCTCGATATATGTAAAGGACAACCACTAGATTCTACATCAAGCTACTGAATTAGACTGGAATCACATGATAAAAACCTATCATTTACCTTTTCTGTGAGTCTTTTAAAGTGTTTTTTGGTTTGCTTGTTTATTGAATTTGAATACACTTGGTATGTAATCCCAAAAATTAAACATGAATTTAAATAATTTCTATTGGGAAAATTAATCCTGTAACCTCTGACATGAACTGGCCATAGAGTTTTTATAATTATTGCTACATAAAGACTGTTTTACGAAAGGCTTTCCCCTTCCTATATGGTATTCAGGTGTGATAAAGGGCTGATTTACCGTCGTAGACCCCATGCTGTGCTTCCAAGCTATGCAAGATATCCCAGCATGCCCCCTCTCTTGTCAGACTCCACTATAATGAACCAAACACATGGGCCTTAATATTACCCTGCAGCAAATGGATGTAATACATATTTCATAAAAATATAGAGGGGCCAAGCATTGAACCCTGTGGCACACCTCTGGCACTGAACAGTGTTAAACATTATCCCAGACTTTTATTATAATTATGTTGCTGATTGCTTCATCCTTTTTTTATTTTTTGTATCTTGACTTTCCTTAATGTTATTGCAGAACGAAACAGGTGTTTTTGTGTTGATATGTTGTGAAATATGGTGTCATGTGTGTTGATAAATGTGTTTAAAAGACAGATTTCACACATAGCTTCAAGCTGCAGTGAATTCTGGGTGAAGATTCTGCACTGCCATCATCGTGGTAACCTGATGACCCTGCTCAGTGCTGTCCTCTTTTGGCGACCGGCGGAACTTACATTCCAGATTACACATCCAATTCCTCCCACAATGCCTTGCAGCCTGGTCCCAACTAGTCAGAACCAGACTGTTGTTTTCTAATGTAAAAAATAAAACAAAACCCTGGTAACATTTGTCTGTAGAGTGGTAACAATGGTCTATTGTCTGTTAAAATGCAGAAAATAAAATGTGGTTTGATTCAAATACTTCAGTCTGCCTGTCTGTCCGGGGGTGTTAAATGTTTTAGCAGAGGACCATTCTAAATTGTTAGTGTGTTCAGCTTGGCTTTATGTCAGTGGAACGTTTATGTGTGCGTGTGTGCGGCGTGTCGGTAGCCTAGCTAAGCTGTTTTCTTGCAAATCCAGCCATGCCTGCTGTACTATTGTTAGTGACACGCTGCAGTGTGTTTGTCCTTGTGTGTGTGTGTGTGTGTGTGTGTGTGAGTGAGACCTTTGTCCAGGTCTTTGTCACTGTCAGCAGCTTTCTATGGAATTCTCAGCTCTCAGCAACCTCACTCTCTTCAACACACACACACAGACACACACGTAAATGCACAAACAACTTGCCATTGATGTTGATTAGGTGTTTGTACGTGAGTTGTCTAGACGCGACTGACCCAAAGTAGGACCAAACCGGTCTGGACCAGATGTTTGGCAGGGGTTGAACCTGCAGCTGTGTCCAAGCTGCAGTCACACCCACATCATGTCAAGCAAAGCAAAATGGAAGCTGAGTGACAAAATCCTTTTCATCTTCAAATTGTGAAGTTAATGAGAACCATTTTTTATTTATTTTTTAACTTCGACACTTGCAATTGAATGAGGTGACACACGAAGATATTCAGAAGAAGCAGTCGTTAAAAAGACCAGGTGTCCAGGTGCAACAAAACATGTGGCAGGGATGCCAGTGAAGCTGGAACTGCAACCTATAAGCATGATTATTCTATAGCACAACATGCATTAGGAATCACCACTGTACAGTTATTTCCATTTAGGAAGAACATTAACAAAACATTTTCATTTTTAATTGAAACTTCTTTTTTTTTTAGATCAGGTGAATTTCCTGAAATGAATAGGATAACGGTTTTGTAGGTTTCTAAAATTACACAAACGTTGCTGACTAAACAGCTATTATGGCTCCATCATTGCCTATTATCAGCCAACAATTAATAATTCATTCACTGTACTTGTATGGAGTCTCAGGTGTACATGCAGCCTGTGGCCACCACAGGTCAGTGTCCTGTCAACATTCAACTAAATAAGCTGTACTGTTTGTGTGCATGTGTATAGGCGGGGGTCTGGTGGGTGGAGCCTAGATGATAGCCCAGACTTTGGCCATTTAGAAACTTTACTCCAGTTAAAATCTAGCTAGTTAGTCTCGCCAGCTTGGTCATCTAGTTAAGCTGGTTTTGCATTAAGGGTTGACTTTTGGGATTCATACAGGTATGTTTAACACAGGTTTCTATTAGCTGTGATGCCACTGTGTATGAATTCTGCTGTTTCGTGTTATTGTTCTCTGAGTTTCATTTGGAAATAATGAAGGTAATTTAAGAATTACATAAACCTATGAGGGGCCACCGGGCCCCTCAGTGATGGTGATTGAAATGTATGTGCCTTGCTCATGGGTAGCCATACCATTGTTCTTTAGGGAAGAGACCAGGGATTTGAATCAATGACCTTCTGTTGATATGGTTACTTTGGTTTGGTTTAATAATGATTGCCAAGAATGGTGATGTCAGACTCTCTTTATTATTCTCTCTGTAGCTCTCACTGTGCTTCACACACACAAACGGCCAGCGTTTTGAGATCTTCCCAGGTTCATTTCTCCTGTGTCTTCACCAATAAGGCAGTGTACGTTTCTTGGAAGTGTGTTATCAGAGACGGACAGCCCAAGACAGACCGACAGACTGGTATTATCTATCGCAGCAGACAGTCAACAGGTCTAACTCATAGCAGCATAGATGTTTATGGGTCCACCAGTTCAAGTAGGCTTGTGACAACACACTTTACACATTCACATTGTGTCTTTTTGTGTCTGCTATGTAAAACAAATGAATTATTTAATTATTTAAGCTGAGCTATTATTTTTCAAATGGAAACATGCCAACTGAGTTGAACTCACTTGCTCCCACACATTATGACTTGTGTCATAATGCCTGACACATGACTTCATGTTTATGATACAAGATCTATATGATCTTGTATCTTAGATAAGTTTTACTGTGCTCCAGTAGAACATTCTGGACTGTTATGGGGGTCAAAGTATCATACTATCATGTCACTGCAGAAGAATATACAGTATATAATTATAATATTATAATAATGTGGAATTATAATAATAAGAAAAAGCAACAAATAGCTTGATTATTTTCTTGTGTTGACCAAAGATGAATTCATATTTTGGATGAGATTCATTTTTTCACCACTACTGGACCAGAACCAAAACAACCCCAAAGCATTATATGTAGGCTGTGTTGTCATGAAAACCCTCCTCCTGTTGCTGTTTCTAGGGACGTAGTTTCAGACTGCCAGGATGTCCTGACACTCTGCCCACCTCCCCTTGGTCATGCAGAGCTCCCCCAGGAACTGGGTCCTAAAGGCCTTGTCTCCCACACTGGACCCCTCAGACCTGCGCACCATGCTGGGCCCACACCACCCACATCCACCTGACCTGGACCAAACCTGTGTTACCGACAGTCTCCCAGCATGCTTCTCGCCAGGGGAGTTCCGAGACGTCCTGGCCCAGGCCCGGCAGGTGACCCTGTCAGAGCACACGGGGAGTTCCAACACCAGCAGCGCCAGTCTCCCCTGTAGTCCCACCAGCAGCACAGGCTCGCACTGCGGGTTCTACTCATTTGTAGAGGACCCAACGAGCACCGAGGCAGAGCTGAACGAGGCCTGGATGGTCTCCCCAGAGAGACGCGCCCAACTAGCCACGCTGAGGGAGGACCAGGACTTCAGGCTGCAGACGTACATCCGGGGACGGACCCCGGGAAACCTGTTTGAGCAGAGTAACGGAGACTCACCCTACGAGGTCCACCCCAGCGATGCCGATGTGGTTCAAGAGGAGGAGGAGAGGCGACTCCGAAAGGAGATCATCCGCAGCCAAGCACCAAAGAAAAGCCCAGCACCCAAGACACCGTGGAGGTCGCCGGACAGCGCGGACGCTCCTGACAAGCTGTTAGACGGCTTTAGTGTGTTCTTCGGGCAGAGCAGTGCCAGAGCGGACCCAGACCCAGGCTCCCCTGCTAAGCCAGGAGCAGTGGACAGTGAACAGATCAATTTCAGCGCTGCGCGGCAGCAGTTCCTCAAGATGGAGAAGGAGCAGCTGAAGGCCATGTTAAGCCCTCCAGGATCTCCAAGAACCCACAGCAGGACCTTTCAGCGGGACCTGAGATTCTCAACACAGGTATTTACTGTGTAATGACCGCTCAGTATTAGACTATTTGCTCTACTGTTGGTTGTACATCTTCTTGGTCAATCCATCAACCATACCCTTCTGTCTCCACCCATTCAACTCATGCATGTATTTCTGTATTAATTATCTGCTTCTGATGCTGATCAATATCTCATCTCATTTTATCTTAGATGGATAGTTCTGCGGACCGATCCAGTCCTGGCGTACCAGACAGGGTCTATAACGAACTGGTCTGGGAGGCTACGGATCAAGACAGTCCAGGACTCAGTGATAGGCTGCATCAGAACTGTAGCAGCAGCAGAACCGAGCCTCTGGTCCACCACGAGACACCGATCGAGAGGGAGATCAGGATTGCCCAAGAGCGCGAGGAGAGTCTGCGTCGCCTGCGAGGCCTGAAGCTCAGCGATGGCCGGGCTGAGATGATACAGATCAGAACCAAATCTCTCCCCTTGCTGTTCAACGCCCCACAGACCCCCACCAGGCCCAAAGAAAAGAACAGAGTCAGCTTCCTCATACAGCAGGACAGAGCCCAGTTTAACCACAGTTCTGCCCTGGAACCGGCAGACAGAACCGTCCAGACGCCAAACAAAGACCAACCCAGCAGTGAGCAAGAAGAGAGGAAGGATGAAGCATTTCTCCAGCCCTGCTGTCCTCATCGCCACCCTGAGGAGACAGAACTCTACATTAGCAGCAGGAGCTCTGCCCCTATTTCCAGGAAAACTACGGAAAACGTCACAGCCCCCCCCGGTGATGGAGGTCCACCAGCCAAGCCTCAGCTCACAGCGGTGGACAGCGTGACGAGTTCCCAGGATAACCTGTCTTTACCACCATCCATGTCATCTCCTACACCCTCCGTCCTCCCCACTCCCCTCCCCTCCCCGCCCTGGAGGGGGAGTCTGGCCAACAGGAGGATCAGAGGAGCCGCACCAGAGAGCATCCAGAAGGAGATTGAGGACGACTTGAGACGAGAGCAGGAGCTCCAGGAGCTGAGGACCTCCAGAGGCCTGTCTGTTTTCCCAGACAAGCAGCCAGACAGCCTTACCCAGACAGGCAGCCT
Organism: Percopsis omiscomaycus; assembly: GCA_027575585.1. Lineage (NCBI taxonomy): Eukaryota > Metazoa > Chordata > Actinopteri > Percopsiformes > Percopsidae > Percopsis > Percopsis omiscomaycus. The sequence goes on along the minus strand of JAODLI010022759.1, from coordinate 10,469 downwards.
TTCCAGTCAGACAGACAGCCCACGGGAACTGTCTGTCTGGACCAAAGGTGAAAGAGTCTAGAACTAGAACACAAGTTTCACTCTGTTAGAATAGAATACAATCGGCACATATTGCTATGCAGTCAAACTACAGTAGAATAGAATAGAATAGAATAGAATAGAATCCAGACCAGTTTTCTAAAGGCACTGTATGTTTACGGCTGCGTTCGAAACGGGCTAAGATGCTGCTTCCTAAGATGTCTAACTGGACAGTGAGGCATCCAGTGCCGTTCGAAACGGATCAAACTCCTTAATGCTGCCCATTACTGTAGTGCGTGCGGAACATGAGTGCAAGCGCAGAGGAATGTGAAGCGAACACGGTTAAAGTCCAAAGCTCCAGAGAGCGATTTAATAACAAACGTAATAATAGCACAAGTGCGTGGCAAAACAATAACTGACAACTTCTCACTCCCCACTTCCCAGCTAAGTAGAGCAGGGAAGTGAGGAGATGAGGAGATGTGTGACAGGTGCGCAAAACACACAGGTGCGGTGATTGCGGGTGCGCTGGGTGCGTGGACGGCCACGGGCCGGTGGCTAATACGCCGGCGAGCTAGAGAGGGAGGGGCGGGGCACTCCTGTTACAAGTAAATTTTACTTCATTTTGAAAAAGTCCAGGCTTTTCTTTCACTGTTGGATGCTTAAGTCTCTAAATGTTGCTTTAACTTCCATGGTTTCAAGCTATCATTTGCTAATGCATCTGTACATCACACAATGGGGAAGCAATTCTGCAGATGTTCCAGCTACTGTAAAGCAAAACAGATGTTTGGACACTGACATACAATTTCCTACACAGTTTGTGGATTCTACTAACAGCCAAAATCACTCTGAGATTGTGTCAAAGCTTCTCAATCATGACATTCAAGAAAACAAACAGGAGAAACTAAAATAAAAATAGGTTTTTAATGCTTGAAAACTACATTGATGGATTTTTCTCTCGCCTTCCCTGAGACCTATCCAAGCCCCTCATTTTAGAACCACTACTTTAAACCAAGGATAACATACTTTAAGCATTTGTTCCCAGTAGAGGATAAGCTAGCTAAGTAGGAGCTTGGTTATATTGGCACCTGAAACTTGTGAACAAAAGATAATATAATGGATTCATCAAGTGGAAAATAGTCGGAGAACGATTTTAACAAAGTGTGTAACTGTTGCATACATTCTACAAATCTGGAAGTCTGAAGTGTGCCAAGGAGTGGAGAATTTTGTTAACCCTGCCATTTCGAATATAACAATAAGTTTGAATGCACATATCTAGTACCAAATCGTGAGTTGTGTTTACCTCCAAGCACCATGAAATCTTTTGTTTTGGTTTTGTTCACCCATGTGTTCACCTTAGTTTTTTTAGGTCGAAATACTAGTTAATACGTTTCAAGATTGCCTTTGTGTATGTGCTCTCTTCTGCAATAGTCTATGAACTTTCTTTGCCACACAGTATTTTTGTAATACCCATTTCCTTTATCTACTGTCCTCGCGTACTTTTCAATTCTCAATTCACAATTTTTCCGCCCTGTTCCAACACATCTGAAAGGTGAAAGCTATGTCTTCTCCCTGGAAGTTGAAACAAGATCACTGACTGCTTGCGTCCCACTGAGAAACTTGGGGGCAGAGGAAAAGGAAAATATAGGTGGCTGAGATAAGCTGAAGAGTCTGAGGCAGATAAAAACACACACACACTTTACAATCACATACACAGAGTGGAGATATCAGCGCAGGCTTTTAGAATACTAATAAGCTGTCATATTCAAAGCCCTTCTTAAAAAAAAAAAAAAAAAAAACTGCAGATCTGGGGAATGACCACAAATAGCTAGTGTCATTTCAAATTTAGACTCTGGTCTTTTCTGCAAGAAGTTTGCTAGCTAGCTGGTAGGCAGACAGCATGCAGCTAGGGCTGTCACGGTATTGGTTTTTTCTTACCGCGGTGAAAAAGCAATGTACAGTATAACAGCGGATTGGCGGTTATCGTGGGTAAAATGTATTTATTTATTTGGGTGTGGTTTAGCTCCGTCTGTGTGTGGGAGGGCATATTTGGAGGCGTGGTTCACAGGACTTGGGGATTGGGAGACAGGTGTGGGCAATTAATAATCACCTGTCTCCCTTTCTAAGCATCTTGAGAACGCGGCTTAGGGGGGCACGCTGAGACAGATGGTCCAGTGGGGCGGATGAACAGAGAGTGACCTCGCAAAAGCTCTGCAAGGAACGATTGTTGCGTATAACTTGGATTATTGTTGCAACTTGATGAAATATAACTGCGTGAGGCACGTGAACCAGAGACCAAACGTGTGGACAGTAGCGTGTATGCCCCTCCAAACCCTCCCTTTCCATGCCAAAACAGTACATTGACAGAGACAGTAAGTTGACATTAAAAAGTACTGACATCAAAAAGACAAAAACACCCGCACAGAAAAAAGCTAAAATGAAGAAACAAAGAAAAGATTGTCATTGAAAAAGCAAATCAGAATAAACAAAAAAAAAAAGATCTTTTCAGTGCCCAAAGTTAATTTCAAAACAATTGCTTCAATGCCAATGTTCTTTTTTCAATTTAATGCCGATTTAGTTTTTTTTCAATGCCAAACTTGATGTCTCGGATTTAGCTCCATATAAAACCGCACACTACATAACAAAATGCCCTGCCAAAATCAGGTTTAAAATACACTAGATTTTACACTTACCTTAACTTATGCTAGGTCCATGTCATCCCCTAATAATGGATTGCTCCAGCATACAAGCCAAATAAATTGCACCATGAGCCATATCTGCAGCTGAACAGCAATTTATCTCGGCTTGTAAACTTAATGAAAAAGTCCTTACCTGCAAAAAAAGGGAATCCTTGAAAACCACCCTGTCACAAATGGAACCTGAATCTCAAATGTTTTAACAAAAGAAAAAGCTTTCTAGGTTTAGTTAGCCTATTGTTTCAAACACTGCTCCCAAAACCAGTGATAAATCGCTCTGTTAGATTTTAAAGCTAAATCAAATATTCAGTCAATCTTTTGACAATAAATTGTTATTTCATACAACTGTGTTTCATACAACTATTGTTTCCAGCCAACCAAAGTTCTCCCACGTAACCCCCCTCTTCCGAGACCTTCACTGGCTCCCCATCCGATTCAAAACATTAGTGCTGGCCTACAAGGCAGAAAAAGGAACCGCCCCGCTCTACCTCCAGGCAATGGTAAGTTTCCAAGCCCCAACCAGAGCACTTTGATCTACTACCTCGGCTGGCAGGCTGGTACCTCCGTCACTAAGGGCAGAGCGTAAGAGTCGTGCAGCCCAGTCCAGACTCTTCTCAGTCGTGGCACCGCAGTGGTGGAATGACCTTCCCGCAGTGGTCAGAACAGCAGAATCACTACCAATCTTCCGCAAGAGACTTAATACTCACCTCTTCAAAATCCATCTCGGTACCTCGGCCACCGATCTCTCTACCACATAGCACTAACAATCCTTATAATATCCTCCTTTCCTCCCTTTCTTTAAAAAAAAAAGTCCACTCTGCTAGATCAGCTCTTAGATTATTAAGCACTTTACAGTTGGCAATTATTTACTGTTTGAAGAACGATTAACTTGAAGTGTGTATGATAACTTTGATTATTGTAATATTAACTGTTTGATGCATAAGTGAAGTAACTTTGTAACATGATTCTGTCCTTATTTTAGGAGAATGTTATCTGCTTGCAAAAACTGGTGGTTAACCAGTTCAACTGTCGACAAATGTACTAATTGTAAGTCGCTTTGGATAAAAACATCTGCTAAATGCTGTAAATGTAAATGTAAAACTGTTTAGTGATGTAACACAATCTAGACTATTTTACCTTGTTGCGAGATGATCTCTACAGAGTGGTACAGAGAAACAATAGAAAGAATTGTGTCTGCCAAACACCCTTAAGTGGGATGAATTAGTGATGCATTGCCATTTTTGTAGTTCTAATTTAGTGCTTGCCAGAGAATGGAGACAAATGGAGACACCAGATGGAAATGACCAAAATCAATTTTTATTTTTTATGGAAATAAAACAACTCATTGTTTGGATTGAATCACCTGAAGTACTGCTTTTCCCTGCACGTTGCTGCTTATCCATATCAGCTCACTCCAACTTATCAGTGATACAAAAAATACAGATTTAATTTACTTCAATTAAATATGTCACTACATTGCAAAAAAGTGAGAAGTTGTTCATATGGGCTTTACGTTAAAAGGTTTTAGGCTGCAGACTTAATAGTGTCTCAAGGCAAGGGAAATGTAAAAGAAATATAATAATAATGAATAAATTAACAAATAGGGATGCCAATCCCTGGCCTGAGGCGTACTGTACAAGAGTCCCCAAAGACCCATCCAAAATAGAATGCCAGTGGTGTTTCATTAATAAAGTCATCTAGTTATCATGAACAGATGTTTGTGAATTAAAAACTACATGGGAACAGACAAGGAAATATAGAAAAAACTGCCAAAACACAGGATGACACAGAGGGGTGCAAGTGAGAAACAAACTGATTCAAAGGAAAACTTATTGAAGGAGAGAGAAAGTCTGGACATGAACTACAATGATGTATTTTGTTGCCCTGGCACTCTTAATACATTTTAGAAGTTGTATTCATCCGATAGCCATCCTATATAAAAACAGGCCCGAACGTCACGACTGCCCTCGAGGTTAACTTCTCCAATCAGATGTTCTACCAGTCACCACGGAGATGACCCAGCTGACATCAAGGGGTGAAGGCTGGTAGAATAACGCAAACCAATGCATGCCACAGTATTCCCCCTGGGTGTAAACTTGATCTATGATACTTGGATCACTCCAGCCTACATCATTGTGTTAAAATTTAATTCAACACATATGTTCCACCTCCTAAGCATTTTATATAGGATGAAGTCACGTATATTAGATTTTTTTATGAACCATAAAATACCAATGCGCATAAACTTATCTGTGCGATTTTAGCTGATGGCCCAATTTACCTGATTTCACTATAGTACAGTAGGATCAGATTAATGGCCAAAGTGAGAAATCAAGCCTCTCCTTAGATTTATGAAAATAAATCATTAAATCCCAGAGTTGCTCTGTGCGGCAGAGCGATATGCAGAGAAAATTGTCCCAGCCATATTCTGTGTACTAATTCCAGTAAATTCTGTGATGCTATCTAAGGACCAGTTTGAGCAAACTAGCCACCAAAACACAATAGCTTTAACACTAGAACCGTGATTTGCCATGTCATTCAACTTTGTTAATTCAAATAGTTAATTATTAAATCATTGTATATGCTTGCGCTGCAACAACAAATCGATGTTATCGACAAAATTTGATAAAGAATTTCATTATCGATTAGGTTAGATTAACTTTAATAATTTGTGACGTTTATGATGAATTTAGTTTATTTTTACTCTCATTTCTCGGTTGTTACATTATTCATGTAAGTTCTATTCATCTAAATAGTTTACATAAGACTGATAGTGAGTTTCTCCGTGAGCGCACTGAGAGTACTGCGGTACCTTGAGCCGTACACATGCGATCAGTTAGATAATGTTGTTGTAAATGGACTGTTGTTGAGTTGTTGTACACGCATATTGCATATTGTGACCAAATCGGTCTATGTTTCATCCCTACACTTGCTGGTGTTGCATTGTGCGAGCATTGTGTTATTTACATGGAAATAGTCGGCCATCTGCTACTGTGTTATGAGCCTGGCTAACCTGGATAGTGTCTTAATAGGCAATTAATGTTACGGCCCTAGCATATGGCTAGGCTAGCATTGCTGTTGCTTACCTCATGGTTGGAACTAGATAGCATTATGCTATCTAGTGAATTTACCCTGTTCAACATTCCTGAGCAGCTTCTCCCAATACAAAATGGATAACAGAGTACATCACACAGTGATGCACACACGCACAAGTACAGTACTGTACTGTATAGAATTAAAGAGTGCTAATCTTTATTATAATTACTGTATTGCATTTGGGACGAAAGGTCTCTTGTACACAATCCTGTTTGCTTTGGCATCCTAGAATGCAATCAGGGTGGCACTCATTTGAATTGTGAGGCACGTAGCCTAGCACAGCACGCAATATGTCAGAGTTGTTTATCTGGATAGTGTGGACTGGTGAGCTTACATCTGCTCCCCACACAGAGATGGCCATACCTTCTCCCCACACAGATGGCCATACCATGACATTACGTTAAAAATAAAACACTTTTAACCAATTATAGAAATGCTCCCCACTTACTATTCTCTTCCACATCATTGTGGCCAATCTGCTGTGGTCTATTGCCTAGTAACTCATCTTTCTGCTACTGTAACGCCAAAAGGCGCCTCCTGGAACAGCAGCTCACCCCTTTCATTGGATCTCACTGGCGAGTGATGCATCCACATCCCCACTCATTATACTCACGTACCCCTGTGTCTTGTTTGTGGGGGATTGCTTTCTTGTTTTCTCGGTTATTTTTGGGTTTTATGTCACTATATGTTTGTGCACCGGACTCGAACCCGGATCCCCGGCGTGGGAGGCGGACGTGTTAGCAAGGGAGGCTAAAAGCCAATGACACTAGCGTCTGTCGCTAGCACATCTCTTAAGGTGTCGGGGAGTGAGGTTTACTCTGCACAGCTCAGCACCTCACTGTACCACTGGCCTTTGTTACATTTGCATACTGGCCTGTTGTATTCATTCTCCTTTTTGAATTAAACTCCGAGCTGTTGCTCGTTTTTGCCAAATCTGCGTTTGCCTGCTCCGTTCGTCTGCGCCTGCACTCTGCACCAAAATGACCCATGACAGCTACTTGTAGATTTGGATTAATCTAGCGATTATTTCTTCGATTAGTCAACTAATCAACGATTAATTTCTCAATAAATGTAATATTTGAATACTATGGTTTAACAATTAAAATGACCAAAAAGTAAACACTTTCAACATTAGACTGTCATTTCATTGTAACTACAATAGAGGTCTGACAAAATAAAAAAAATTACAAATTCCAATAGTGCTTTCAATAACATCAGTTTAATTACTTACATCACTTCATGTAAGAGATTCAACAAAAACAATGACAAAATCTGCCTTTGCCTTGTCCTTGAAATACAGCATAGTATACCAGTTTCTCAACTGACATGTTCTTCAGCTCCGTCAAAAAGTAACTTTTATTTTTATTCTTATACATTTACAGAACTTCCGATGGTGCGCTTTTATTTTATAAAGGTGCGTAGGCATTTTGAACAGTGCATACAGACATTGTGGATTACTGCACACATTGTTTGTGAAGTAAATTATAATGGTTTGGAAATTAAATAGTTTTTGGGTCATGACCTAATGACCAAGGACAAATGTGGGTCCTGAGGTTAGACCAGTTCAGAGTCTATTTTCTGATCTCTGTGCCACTTCTGTGCTAATACAACAGACATTCTCTATACATTGTTTCCTTTTATTCAAGTAGGATCCCATCCAGGTCAGGGTATTGATGGGTACATTTAATGTAATGAGTGTTTTGAAATCAAGGACTTACGTTTTGTGTTCCAGCACCAAGTTGCACGGAGTGCAAATCATTTTGTCCCCATTCTCTTGAAGTCGTTGCTGTTTCTGGCAATACTTGTCACGATCAGCGTGTGCTGTCCCCGGGCACGCTCTGTGCCTCCCCATTTAACTGACTCTTTTGTTGGGGACCATTTAAATTTTATAATTTCATTGTGTATTCTTTGTTTAGTTCATTCCACGTTGTGTTCCAGTTTGTTCATTAAACGCACGCCTTGACCGTTAACCGCTTCCACCACTGCCTGTCTGTTCCTCCGGCTCGCACATACTCTCGCTACCGGGACTCAGCGTTACAATACTAAAATACTGAAATGTTAGTGACAATTTACAATTGGTCTTTGCTAAATTGTTCACACCCTGGTTTGAGCTTCGCCCGACATCTTTTTGAAACCTGCCCTTAAGCGTAGTGTGTAAAATCTAGAATCAATACATCATTTCATAAGCAAGTCATTGTGAGCCCCACTAGATGTTCTCACATCTCACAGGACAACTGACACCTTCTTTATTATTGGCTTATATGATGTGTAACATTAAAAACTATAACAAATATTTCAGCAGAGGACCACCCACCTTAAGTCTTATTAGCCATTTCCTTGCATGCTCTTTGCATCTCCTGTCTATAGTTTCTTTAAGGATACATTTTACTGTTATCAGGTATCAGGTTTGTTGTAATATGCTAATGAATATTATAACAAAAGGGACTTTTTGTTTTGTTGTTGTTGTCTCCCCCCAGTGAAATTGAAGGAATCGCCTTCACACAGGTTTGACACACACATGGTTTATCTGATGTGGGATTTTCTCTGAATGCAGCACTGCAGAGGTCTGTTCCCTGGAGATACTATACTTTATGGGAACAGCATAACTCATGGAATGACAAAGGGACAGCCTCTGCTGACAAGTGGGAAATCACAAAGTAGGTCTGATTGCAAGGAGTTGAGAAACGTGGCAGAGGGGGAAAAAAGACAATTGAGAGGCAGATACGGTGTAAACATAAACACAATAATATCAGTGGGTTAAGAGGCTGCCATTCATAGTAGTGTTTTCTCTTCAAAGACATAGCCTAGACAAGGGTAAAAAACTGCTATTCAGCTAAAATGAAAAGTGATGCAGAACTTTTCACTGAGGTGCTGATGGAAACATCCAAAATAAGTGCTGCCATAGGTAGGATTTATGATTTGACACAGTCGTTGTCAATTACTAGCTTTGACAGCTAATGCGTTAGATGGTGTTAGCAAGCCAGGCAATATTTACAGTCCCCGTTTGTCCTGAGTCATGGCCAACGCGAGGCTATTCCTTATCACTTTTCTTCCCCTAAAGCCTCTGGGAGACGGCTTACCCAGCAGGACCTATTTCCTTTATCTCCCTATGGCCATGCCCTCCTCTCTCTCCCTCTGTGACCTATATCCCTTCCCTCACTATCTTTTTTCCTTTTCCCTCAATAGGCCTCTTCCACTCCCTCTCTGGTTCAAACAACAAATTTCCTTTTGCATCTCTCTCTCTCTCTCCCTCTCCCTCTCTCCCTCTCTCCCTCCGGTGCTCCCTGGGGACTCAGAGGCTATAGTTAAATGTACCGCCCCGGGCCTGCAGTTTTCCCAGTAGCCACTCTGTTCCTTTCCTTAAATAGATCGGTCGCAAAGTCCAATTAGTGGGAGGGAGGAGGACACTGGGGAAGGAAGGGGCTGAGGGAGGGGTAGAGGATGTGGACGGGTGAGGATGAGAGTGCAGAGTCACAGATGGTATCTACGAGCTAGCCTGGTGTAATTAAGCTGACAGGTAAAAGTACAATTGAGAGCTCGGGAGCAGGCTTGTTTGCTAGTTTATTCATCTTAGTGATTAGTACGTTTTTTGTGGGTTGTTTGCACTTAAAATATAATTAACGACCTGCTGGTGATGCCAGAAGTTTAGTTTGTTATTTACATAAAATGCAAGTGTGTATGCATTCAAATCTCATTTATTAGGCAAAATCTACTGTATAACAGCAAAGTATATGCCGCGCCTGCTGTGGAATATATTATTGTGGCACACACAACTGTCCACACGGTGTTTCTAGTTTATCTGTGCTACGCGCGGTTTTATTCCACGTTAGAAATTTCGTCTTTCGACACTAATCTCATCCCTTTCGTCTCACTCCTCCATTAAAAAGGGAGACAGGTGATTAATAATGACCCACACCTGTCCCCCAGTCCAGTGAACCACACCTCCAAACATTCCCTCCTACACACAGACAGGGCTAAACCACGCCCACATATATGTAGACTATTTTAACTGTAATTCAAACTTTCAACATTTGTACTTTTGAAATAGCTGCTTCACTGCCCTGTGACATCTTTAACCACCGCTGAAGGACAGAAGCTAATACCACCCATGCCCTGATGCCCTGTCCAGACTCCCTGCCTTTACCATAATACATCCCATAGCTCCCAGTAGACTCCCAATCCCAAAAGCAACCCAACCAGTGCCACATTGTTGCAGAAGTAAGATACATGGAAAAGAAATTGAGTTGGAGAGATGTATCCAGCGAAAGCACGCACAGTGAGTCTATGAGAAACTGCTGAAACAGCACTTCGCTTGCTGCATACATAATTACGCTCCGGGTGGGAGGGGGCGGGGGAAACAACGCAGTGGGAGGATTTCTACACCCACTCCTGTGCAGGATATCAATTAATCTGCAGAGGATCACCCCAAGCTGCAGTACAATCATTACAGTACAAATGGCCTGTTCCCCACATTCAGTCTTTAGAGAGGGCAAAAAAAGTAGAAGGCGAAGCACTTTCACATACATACATGTGTTTGTGGATAGTTTAATATATCATCTACTAGGGCTGGGTATTGGCAAGGACTTCACGATACGATACGTATCACGATACAAGGGTCACGATACGATTATATCACGATACATTGCGATACATTACATATTG